>VWZN01012797.1:2004-26707 GCA_013396955.1 Regulus satrapa | reverse complement strand
TTTTTTTTTTTTTAAAGAGGCTCTCATGAACATAAAAGTGTTTCCCAAGAAAATATGAATCCTCTTTTTGCTACTTATAGCTGAAGGAGAGCATGGGGGATGTAGTTTATTCTCCTTTGATGCTCAGCATGGCTATTACAGTGAACATCAAAGGAAAAATGAGCAATGTTTCCCATACTTCCCATTAACTTTGTTCAGATGAACAATTATTTCTGTCTCATCTATTTGAAAAAAAGATGCAATTTTGTTCTTGCTTATTTTCCTAAAAGAAAATGGAAAGAAGGAAAAGAGAAGAAGCAGCACAAAGGGAAAGAAGAGAGAAAAAAAGTTTGTCGCAGACAGCCTTCTAATGCATTGGCTGGTCACTGGGTGTGAACTGTAGGGAGCTTCAGTGGGAACTAATTATGTCCAGAAGTTTTCTAAGAACTGCCAGAGCTGAATTTCTGTGGGAAGTATTTTCCAGACACAGATCTTTCTTTCATATCTACTGCTGCAAAATGTACCCGGGATGTTTTTGTGATTCTGATGCACTTTGTAGCACTAAAGTTGTGAATAAAGGAATGCCTGAAGCATTCCCTAGCAGCCCAAGAAAGGTTTGCACTCAGGAGGAAAGGTTTCACCTGATGGGAGAGCAGAGGTGCCTGTGTCACCCTCCAGGGAGGCACAGAGACTTGAAAGAGAAATCCAGCAGCAGAAGGGGATGTGTCTGCAGAGGCTGTGGATAGCTTTGCATTTTGCTGAAGGCCAAACTCTGCTAAAATCTTAAATCTACAAGTCACACCTCTCATTTCTTGACGGTCATTTGGGTGCCCTTTAGCTGTAGGAGAATGCCTAGGCTTTCAAAACAAAAAACCACATTAAGCCTTGAAATATATGTATTTTCATTACCCTCTAATTCTTCCTGTTCAAAGTCCTGTGCATGTTTTCTCCTCCCTGGAAGACATCTCTTCATGGAGTACTTGTGTGAATCAAAGAAAGACAAAAATGTGCAGACATTGTTAAAGGAGGTACCATTTTAATTCTCATTCTGATAGTTCATGTTTAAATGAAGGATTTGATGCAAATAGGGGAAAATGGAAGTAGCCTCTGAGCTAATCTGAAAGGAATCTCCTCTGCTAAACTAAACAAAGACAGAAGTCCCAGAGCTGAAGTTTATCCAAACTAAAGCCAGCAAACGGTTGTTGTTGGAGGGGGTTATATCATGTTTTCCATTGTCGTGTTGACATGAAACAGGCAGAGGTTTCCACTTTGCAAACTCAGAGACAAGATTGTCTCTGAATTGAAAATAAAGAGAAGTAGTGGCTGGAAGTAGGTTAAGTTTCCTCAAATCAAAACTCAAAGAACCCTTCCTATGAAAGAGGAGATGAAGAAAAATAATGACTGCTTGAAAATATAAGTGAAAAATGTAATGTACTATACCTCTGTGTGAAAGATGAGTACTCTACAGACAATGTCAGATCTCATTCCTGCTTGCACCCTTCCTGGATTTAGGATGGGGTTAGCAGACCTCCCCCTCCCTCTCTTGTACACAAGAGACTCTGATTCCTGTAATTCATAATTTTTTACTGCCGATGGAGGTTCTCTTTTGATTAATCATAGTCAGAAGAAATGCAAGGATTAATATTTGAATTTTTTTAATACCATCTCAAAGCCATTTGAGAAATATTAATAGCATGGTCACCACATATAAATATGTAAATCTTATTTCCCTGAAACAAAGTCTGACTCTTAAATGGAGAAAAATCAGGAAATTCAGTGGGAATTCCTTTCAGATTTTTCCAGTGACAAAATATCTTGTGTCAGGGAAGCCACAGAGAGGACAGAAAGGAAAGTTTCATGAACACTGTGCATCAAAATATTCAGTAGAAGAAAGAATTCCTAGAGAAGAAGCTGTCCTGCAGAAGCCACCACGGCTGTGGGAAGCTGGCAGCAGCCAGCTACCACACAGCACATCTGCCACAGCCTCACCACTGCTGTGACAAGCGTGGCCCCTGAGAGCCAGCCTTCCAGGAGGAATCCATGGCATGCCCTGGGTTGCAAATAGACAGTACACTGAGGGCCAGGGGCTGCAGCACTCTGCACCCAGCCATGCTGCCCCCAACAACCCAATCTAAAGCTTCAGAAGTAAAATAACACTTCTTGCACCCCTCCTGGAGCAGGAATCACATCTGTGCCCAGTTTTCCTTCTGTAGAGGGTGTATTACCCGTCAGAGGCATAGTCTGGTAAAGTATTGCAGTCGATAAAAGATAACACTAAAATTTTTGTTCCATTTAGGGTTGAGGGTTATTTATCATCTGCCAAAAACCAAAATCAGAATTTCTCAAAGTTGTAGACAATTGGCGGTAGATACTGAACTCTAAACCATGTTAAAGTCATGTAATCTACAATTTACCAGGGTACGACATGGAGAATGAGCTGGCAGTAACAATGTTGAATCAGAACAGATTTTATTATACTTTTCTCAAGTCTGTTTTATTTTTTGGTGTGCTGCTGATAATAAATTGAACTGTTCTCCATCATATTAAATTGCAGTGATGTAGGACTCTAATCCAGTTACTTTGAGACCAAAAAAACCTCAATTTTTTTACAACATATCTTTGCCATTGCCAAAAATTTCCCTTTTCTTAACTGAGATCTTTTACCCAGTTTCTTAAACAAGCATGACTAAAGGACAGCACAATCTGGAGGATTAATGGTATGACCATTGCACTAATATCTGATTCTATGAGCTTTGACAAGTTATTAGTCCAAAGCAACAAAGGAAATCTTGCACCTCTTACAACAGCTGTGGCTTGTGATTTCCAGCAAACTAAGAACCCACCACAGAAATATCGAGAGCGATACAGTGCTCCAGGTGCCCACTAGCCCGGGAAAGTGCACTTTGTTATTGTTTGCCCTTCCTGGTAGGCTGAATCTTTCAACTCTGAAGAGGTTGCTTTTTACCCCAAATGCTAAATGCTGCTCTGCATAGTTTCTGTTACTGACCATCAGCATGCTATCCCAATTACAAGGGCAGGTATGTTCCATTTTCTGCATAGTTCTGATTAAAACAAGGTGTGAGCAACACTAGCACATAACTGGGACAACAACTAATGGAAAAATATCAGTCTGCCTTCTCAGACACCCTGTGGAACAANAACCATTAATTACCACTCTCCTCCAGCTGTTGTGTAAGGCTGGCATCAGCAGATTTTGCAAGTGACACCTGGCTGCCTATTTCAAACATCAACACTTTGGCAGAAGCTGGAAGAGGAAATAGAATCTGCTTGTCATCTGCAGTGCTGAGAGTAGAGCAAACGTTAATGACTCTGACTGAGGCATGAACAGTGAGGTTTGCGCCAGCAACAACACCCTTCTACCTCTGCCTCTTCCCCCTGTAATAAAGCAGTGGATGTTTCCAACTCCTCCTCTTTCAGAAAAATCAGTCTGTAGATTTGGTTATTTGGTCTCAAGTCAAAAACAAATCTAGAAAATAATGACAGGGTTATATAATAGTCTCAATTTCCTAAGGCTAATGTGTTCCATGGGTGTGTGATATAAAATGTGTTTATGAAATTTGTCATATTTCCAAGAACATATATATCATGTTTAGAGGGGGTGGATTCCCCAAGCTTTCATTTAGCATGATTTTTCCAGACCAGAAAGGAATGTTTCAATTTTCCTAAGCATAACTTTGTCTGCTGTGTGCTTGGTAAAAAAATAGCTAGGAGAAATGGAAGGAGAGGAGTAGACCCCTGATATTTCACTACTTCACATAGTCCAGGTTACTTACAATATTAATTATCTCTTGGCACACAGATGTACATCATCTGTTTTTACTGTCAAAACTCTGGAGGGAAACCTTTCTGAGTTACCAAAACCTTTGTGGAGAGATAGTTCTGTTGTTAACATTACCTTTAAACTGGAAATTTATCAACAAAGAGCACATGTGTGCAGTGTTCCATAAAGCTAACTGCTAAACATGACCGTCTGGCAGTCTCACAAATACACTCACAAATACACTCCCCATCCATTTCACATGCTATCTAATCCTTCCCAGTTAATAAGAAAAGATAGCTGATCTGGCCATTTTACTATTTACAAGTTTTCCCAAAATATAATTCTTTTCTCAGGGATCAGAAGTGGATGCTCAGCAGGAAAAGTCATTTGCAGGCTGCCTCCTGAAACCTACCTGTAATGGTTATATATAATTTTAAAAACGCAATTTTCAGCTGAAAGTAACATGAAAGAGTCAATAAGTCTTGTCAGAGAGATTTTAGCATTCAGCCATTACCTCAGAAATGAGTTTCCTGACCAAACATCAAAGATAATACTTGCATTACAAGGAAAACACTAAATTACCTAAGAGCAAAAAATGACTTGGAATAATACTGAAAGATTTCTGGCATTGCTGTCACACTGCTTTCAGAGCAGTAGAGTTTTCCCAATCACCTCACTGAAGTTCCTCAAGGACTGGGGTGTACCTACGAGAAGTGTCCTGCTCTGGCTGACTGAGGTGTCCTTTAAGCATCACAGATGCAGCTGAGACAGGCCCAAATCCATCTGATTTCCCTTTTGGCACTGATGTGAGGGCGCTGTGGATGTGCTTCCTTTGTAGGCAGTGGAAACTGCCTAATACCTCCAGTCTGTCTAGCTAAAATTTATACTGTCTTCTAGAAGTAGCTGTCATGATTACCTCTAGAAACTCAAGATAAATGGGATGAATGCAGGCTTAGCAAATGCTTTCACAAGTTGTGCTCACTGGGGGGAGAATGGATTTCCTTCCTAAAGAAGCATTCTAAGATTTTACACTTTTGGGTAGTTTAATATGCAGGATATAAAGGGGCCTTCAAAGGGCAGAACTGAATATACATTGCTGGACTCTGAATCATCTGTTGTGTCATCATGCTGGCTTCATGTCCTTTCAGCATCAGGGGGCATCTTATCTTGAACATGGGCAGGGCTCAAAAGCCCAGACACACATCAGAAAACCTGCATTGTGTCAAGGTGATTTTGCCTCCAGGCCAAAAACTTCCTGGTGGGTTACAAGGACATACAGCTTTTGGTCATGGAATTCACAGAATATTCCTTGTTGTGCAGTGTCTGGATCCCAAGCTCTAAAAGAGGTTTAGCCTGAGGCTGTACTCAAATCTCCATTCCAAGCTATTAGAACAAGACAAAGAAACACACAGCCCAGGGGTACATCTGACTACCCTAAACTCAGTGTATACTGAGCAGTTTCCTTAATATCTTGCCAAGTCTTTTCTCCTGGCAGGCTTTCCCAAGGAAAATTTCATATGGACTTACATTTGATACTAACCATATAATCATTTTTCTTGACAAGAGAAAGCATTTCAGCATGTCTGGAAATTCTCTTTTCAGTTGTGGAAAATTTGGTTTCCCAGTCCATTCCCTGTCCCACACATGAATTTGTGATACAAATATTCAACTCCTTCAATTATTATTTTCTGTGAGAAAAGCGTATTCAAATGTGGAAAGAAACATTCTAAAGTGAGGAGACAATCTAATTGTTAAGGGATAACTACTGCTTTATCAGTCTCTCTGTGTAATCTCATCATAAATATTATGGAAGTTAGCCCAGTAAGGAAATGTTACAACACCATGAAACAGGAATGTGGCAGAGAAATGAGAATACTCATTCACACTTCATTTGTGTATTGTTCTTCTACACAAAATTTAACATTTATTGAGTCAAATATATGTAGTACCTCAGAAATGTCCAGGGATATGACTAGAGTGAGGGAAGGAGACCTGGCAGCCAGAAGGGGTTTCTTTATGGAAAGAAATAAAATCAATGTTCCTTCTCTTTACATTGGATGGTCTTAGTGCTTATCTCTCTCCCAATAGATACAGGTAGCTAAAAGAACACTTACTGCATGCTAACTATAAAAAAGAACATATATTGTCTACTGCCATAAGCAGAGAAAACTCACAGCACACATTTGCTCAAATTTCATAATCACTGCATTTTATAATCTTTACTGAAGATTATTGGAGAGAGAGTTTGTATACAGCGAAGCAGAAACAGAAAATGATCAGTTCACAGTAAATTCTGTTTACTCTCTACAGAACATCTTTATATGCATTGGTTGGGGGTTTTTTATAGACACTTAGGTTTAGCCTGTGTCTATGCTAGGTGAGGGAGGCTGGTGCTGTAGAGGCTGTTGGCTGATTTGCTCATGCACAGAACATCCCGAGCTCCAAGTGCTCCAGTGCCAACAGACTGCTCCTGGTGAACTCTCCCTCACATCTCAGCAGAGGCTCCTGTCCAGGTATGGTGAGAGATGGCTTTGCCATAAACTGGCTCAAGCAATTGTTTTCATGATGTGTCCTCCAGAGTAGTGTAGGGTGTGATTTTAAAGGCATTTGTCTTTCCTTTACAGCACTACAATTTCTTTGGCTGCTGCTTATCAAGTTAATTATGATGTTATTCTGTTCCTCTCTGTAGGAATAAATAAAGTGCTGATCTTTTATATTTATGGGAGACAAAAGTATTTTGTCTTAAGGAAGGTCTGATTTACAATATCTGGAAAGCAGGAACTGAGCACATCCAAAAAAGGTCAGCTGTACTTTTGGAATGCCATCTGTTTAACTTAAATACTCATACCACACTTATCTTCACTCTAGGTTGAATTCTGGTATACAAAGGACTTCTCTCCCCTCTGAATTCCTTGTTCACTTGATTTTTTGTGTTCTTGCTCTCTGAAAACATGCACACACGCACACACTCACAAGGACTTCCACATACCATCAACTTCTAATCAGTCTTGTGAAACAGCCTGCAGATGCCTGATTCAAGCTATTGCAGCTGGGGAATTAATTTACCGTCCTGTTGTATGCCAGAGTAAAAAATTCTGTAAGCTGACATATTTTCATGTACTACTCTTAAAGGCTCCTTCAACAGAACTGTTCAGAATTTTAAGGCTTTTTTTCTGCATGCAAATTGTTGAAAGAAATCCCCACACTGCCAGTGTAAGACAAACAAGCACAAAGGAGAACTCCAAATAAAACAGCTGGAAGCAAAGACATTTCTTGTGACAAAGAGCTTCTAGGCAGCGTGGAGCTAACCATTAAAATGTTATTTCAAGAGTTAAAAGAAGTAGCTTAAAATCTCTCTGGTGTCTGTAGCAGGAAAACAAGTAAGAACAAGAATAAGTGCAGCCAGGGCAGACAGCACTGTACAGTCTTTCTAACTTTAAAGAAAGCAAGCAAAAAGAAACCTTTGGGATGATACTGCAAAACCCCTGCAGCTTTCAGCTTCACCAATAAATATCTGACTGCTGAATTAGTGAAGGAAAAGTGTTCTGGTGAGATTCGTGCATACACATTTCTTACAAGCTATTAAAATTATTGGTAGAAATAAAAATAAAATAAAACCATGAAATCATAAGAAGCTTGAATTACTCACCGACTTGTTGTGCCAAAATAACTGAGGGTTGAAACACGGCAAGAATGAGCAAAGTTACTTTTTGCACAGAGCTCATCATGTCTAAATATTAGACATGAGNGGGGGGGGGGGGTGTGGAAATCTATTCAAAATAGCAACATCGGTTGTTCCGTGCCCTTCCAGCATTGGGCCATGTACAGAACTCAGCCACAAGCATTCCCCAGCTTTGGCCTTAAATAGGAAAAAAATTGGCTTACTTTTCTTTTCCACCCCCTTTACTGAAACATGAGAAGAAGACCCATCCCCTAACAGTAAATGAATGATTAATATTTCTCTTGGCTTTACAGAAGAGTAAAGTCAACTAAACAAGATACACAGCACATCTGGAACTTTTGTGTGTGCATGAAACACATGCTGACTCTGTATATGAACAGTTAATGTGCATTTTATGTAACATATATGCATGCGAAAAAAAATCCCATGCTAAAGCCCCCGGGGTAAAGCATTTTTTCATGGTAATTAGGAGTCAGTGGGTAAAACCTAAAGAGGATTTTTGATTCTTAGTGCTCCCTAAAAGATAAAAGGTAAGTAGTGGTATAGCTGCACAGACTGAAAGAATTCCAGAAGTGGAGGAGCAAATGTGTATTTCTGCTGATGAGCAGAGTCAAAGAAAGGAAGGACTGAAAATCACACTTCTTTTCCAGTTCTTTTCTCACCATTTCCACCTCACAACATGATTTTGTGTTACCTGGGGAAAAAGCAAACATTAAAAAAAATTATGAAGAGAACAAGATTGCAAATCACAAGCATCAACCTCTCAAATGAAATCTATTCAAGTAATTCAGTTTGATGCTGTCATTACAACATTTGAAAGGAATGCAGAACATTTTTCTCGTCTGTTTGCTCCTCAAACAAGAAGGTAGAGAGAGAAAAAAATAGATAAAAAGAGAAATCTTGAGATTACAAATACCATTTAACCTAGTTATTTCTTTATTGCACACAAAACTTTACTGAGAATAAGATAAGAGAGTGCAGAATTGTTTTCCAAATTAGATAGTTTGAGCAGATTTTGTTATGAATCTAGCTTTTCTTAATGTAGCCTTAAGAGACTCCCATGTGAATGCAGAAAGCTGTCACAGTGGATATCTCTGCTAAAACAATGATCAAACCAATTGCTGGTCTCAGTCAATCAATCTGATCCAGGTCATGCCCTGCATAACTGCTCATTCATTTGTTCTCAAGTGTTGCTGAGATTACAGTGATCCAGGGAACCATCCCTCCTCTCAATAATTTGTGAGTGTCATAAACTGTCATCCAAAAAAGGGTATCTCTCTATGCATCACAAAATAAGAACAGCTTGAAGTTTAATCTACTAGATACTGGATTTCATTTCAAAACCTATTTGTCTGAAATAAATTTGCACTTAAACAGAAACACCCTCTTCTGCTGAGGTCACCTGAGGTGGAGTAGGTTGAAACAAGTATGAAATGGTCTTAAATAATTTGATGTCACTTTTAACATATCCTGAGCATCTCTTTGGTGTCTTAAATATTTATAAGTATGAATGCCTTGATACATCCCAAAGGAATTACACACCACTTTACCCCCCTGAATCTCCCAATATTCCATGCTGTCTTTGTTGCACTGGCAGAACTATTTCCTGCAGGTTTGGGTTTTCATATCCAGGATCATATCCCTTACAGGTTAGGTTATTTGGTTTATAACATTCAAGTAGCCACAATCAACAAACAGATCTCTAGCTCTTGTTGAGCCATCCATAAGACAACCAGCTTCAAATTTTTATGCAAGGGTTATAAAGTTTTCTCCCCTTCTGGAGTTATGCTCAAAGCATAAGATGGAACAGGAAATAAATCCAAGAACCTGGATTTGTTTGTCTCTCTTCAATATAAATGCACCAACAGATCAAACCCTGGATAAAACCATTCTCAGCTATAGATAGAATTAAACTGAATTAACTGTTATCAAGATTACATGCAGGGCAATTTTATGTAACAATGTCTGCGTGTTTGTCACAGTAATTGTTTAATTTTCACGCAGCCTAATGATTGTTACTTGGTAAGTGTTCATATTTGAGGAAAAAAATATTTAATTCAAGGTCTTCAACTTATAGACACTTTCATATTGAGTTCTCCAAATTTTTAGCTTCTTTGACACAATAAATATTTCTCTAAATTTATTAAATCTAACCTTTCAAAAAAAGAACACCCTTGGTGACTCCCTTATTTTTACTAAAGCTAGCCTTCAGTTTTTACACTACAACACTTATCTGAGTAAAATTTAAATTCTAACTCTTCTGGATTGTCTACCTTAAATATTATGCTATCCTATAGCTAGATTATGAGCCCAAATCTATCCATAACACCTAGTTCCATAGGAGTATCAGCGTGTGCTTGAATTTGTATGGAAAAGAATCCTGGGGTTTCTGTATAGAAGCATAAACCATATCTCTGAATGATTACATCCCATTAAAACAATAACCCTTCCTTGGGTTTTGCAGTGTAGTTTATGTGGTTCAAGGAAAAATGCACAGCTACATTAAAATTCCACATTGGTGCTACCTTCACATAATAGTGGTTGTAAAACAGATTTTATAACTCTAGTATAAACCCCTTTGGCATTTACAACTTACTGTCACAACTAAATTCCTTTTGAGTGGCATTCACCATTTTACTTTCGTGGCATGAGGAGACTGTGGCACAGGAACATTCCTTGAACGTCCTCTGCACACTTTGTTTTCAAAGTCTTCTTTTTCACATCCACTGCACAGAAACAGCCCCCATCAAAAACAGGTTCTTGTGTCTTGCCGGCACTTTTGTTTTATTTAATAGGTAGCTATTGTTTAATATACATCTTCCTAAGGATGTAATGTCTTGGCATCTGGACTAAACTGGAAAAGGTACTCATATCAAAATTGGTGTACCATTGGTGGAGGAACCTGAAATAATTGCTTGTAAAAATTATTGAATGTATGTGTGCTCTACAGTAAATACCATAAAAGATGTATAGATCAAAACTGTTGACTACCCCTCCATTAGATGCTGGAATATTCATGCAATCTTAGGTTCCTTGTGCGTGTCTGAGTATTGTGGTTAGTGACATTCTGCCTAAGAAAGATAAATGAGAGACTTGCTTTACATATTTATCAGGTGTCCTCTCATCCATTCCACCAAAAGGTCAGTCCTTAAGTAAGTAAATTATAGAAGTGTTTCTTTAAAATTTCCCAAAATTCTGGCCTGCAGAATCAGTTGGTAACTATTCCTTGTTTTTGAGAGCCTAGTCTGAACTAAGAATCTTCAAAATTTGCCATTGCAGTTACTCCTATGCCATGCCAAAAAGACACTTATTTTTTCTTTTTCTTTCTTTTTTTTTTTCTATGTGGATTTTAATTATAGTAAAGAATCTCCAAATTTTAAAAGGAATGTACAGTTTCACAGAAATAAAGCACTGTGTGTAGTTGGGTAGTTCGTGCTGTGTCAGACAATTGATCTGCATAGACTCCATCAATCAGAAGGCTAAGTATGATTATTTAATAGGATCTATATGAAGAGCAGAAAGTAATACATGCTGACAGGCAGGTAGCAGCCGACAGTGCAGCTAGCAGAGTCTCTGTCCAAAACATCCAAGGTACATTTATAAGACACTTAACATACATTAGCTAAATTCTATAAACATCTCTGTTGTTATGGAGAATTCTCCCCAATTCTCAAAACATCCAAGACCCAAGTCTGGCTTATGCGGCAATAACTGTGAATAGTGGAAATAGTGAGAGAAAGCACAGTGGGGAAAAGAACCTACAAGATAAACTGTAGTGTCTAGAGACACTAAACAAAGAAAACCCTAAAACACGGCAACATACTTCTCAACCATTCCTGCTTTTGAGCTAGAAGCAATGCAAATTATGACTGGGAATTAAGGCAGCCAAAGCAATGAAATGGTTGCCTTCTTCTCCCATCTTTCCATTTTCACTGAAATTTTATCCTAAGACAATGGGAAATCAGGTTTTGAGACCCAGCCTCTTGTTCACATGTGCTCTTTTTTCAGCTTTGCACATTCTCAAGGTTTCCACAAACTAAAAGTCTCGTTTTTTCCAAAGTCCTGTGCAGATTAAATAAAATCCTTCATCTGAGTCATGTTGGGAACTAACTGTGTTACAGCACAGCTGTGAAGGCTCTTAAAGCAGAGCCAACATTATGACTGCATACGGGTGAAGCAGAGACAGCACCCACAGCATTTTCTCTTCCCAGCAGGAGCGACAGAAGCCAAACCAGTTTAATGACCTCTGGGTGTACCGAGTGCTGGGGAATTTGACATCTCTGGCCAGGGCGAGGTTTCTCTGTACTGAACACACACCTTCTCCTGCTGCCAGGGATGGAATCCGCTAATTCAGAACATTGGCTCCATGCCTTCATGAAGATGGATGCTCCTCCTTTTCACCAAGGTGTCAAAATTATTTTGAAAATAATCCTTTCTTCTTGTCTCTAATCCAGATTTTGGGACAACTGAAAAAACCCCCAGATCTTCACTTAGAGAAATAGCACAGTCTGATGCACCAAAGGAAGTATTTAATGAAACAGTTACAAGATTTTCTGTCAGGAGAGTATCTAGTAAAGGCTTTTGTGCTCTGCCACTTGTGGTTGTTGGACATAAAAATAATATACGATAGAAAATATTTATATTTTTAAGAATAAACTTGTTTCTGAATTTTTGATATATGCCTAAATAATAATAATAATAAAAAAAGTGATAAATTCTTTAGGAGAACAGTCAAAGAATAAATTCATAAAAAGCAGGATATCCTTCTACCTCAGGGCTGGTGTAGGAAGTAGAGATATATCATGCAAATTTCTCCCTCTTGTTGGCTCTACTCAAATCACTGTTGCTCCAGAAAGTCCACATTGGTCCCAGAAGTGCCCAGGTTTATTGTACTTCAGCTATTGGTTCCTATGGGACCTCACCATCAAAATGTTCCAGGCTTTAGACTTCAACAATAGCAATGCAGCACATTTTAGGAGGACTTTTTTTGATCATGTCTCTTAAATTAGAAAAAAAACCCAACAAAAACCCCCAAAAAACCCAAAACAACAATAACTGTAAGATATAGACAATATCTTTTAACAGAATTGCTTCACATTTTTCTGTTTGCTGATTTATTGTTTTTCTAATGACAGAATAAATATTCTTCTTTGAATTTACTAAAGAATAACAAAAGACCATCCGTACTATGACTCATCGATTAGAAAAACCAGAAAACACAACACAGGATTAAATGTTTCAACCCTTGATCTGTTCAATATGAATGGGTTGGGAAGCAAAAGAAATTACCAAGGCAAAATAAAATTGAACTTTTGAAAAATATGTGACCTTTTCTAAATTAAGGTGACTGGAGTTGTGCAAGAAGGTCAGAGACCATTGCAATGCAAGAGACTTTCACTAAAAATGAAATCCCAATTTGAAAAAAGAAGAGAAATAGCAGTCTTCAGGAATAGAGTCAGCCCAGTTTTGATGGTATGAGGTAGGTATGATATTCTCTTCTGGACTGTAAGTGTTCCACGTGTTCCAAAGTGCACACTGGTTTCCTAGAAAGGAGAAACTGCATCCAGCTGCTTTTCTGGAAAGATGGGAAGTTTGGGGCCAGCCCTGCTGCTGCTGCTGACACTGGTGGGTGGACAGCCTGGAGGGCTGACTGCAAGACTCTCTCGATGTGTATTATATGAGATCTTCTCTGATCTGGGACTTGTCCCATTATTTCCTTTGCTGTTAAACGCAGTATCCTGTAATAGAGCACACTATACCTCTGCTGTTGGAAAGTGGTGCCACTTATGAATTCATGTCATGCATAGAGCAACAACTTGGGACCTTAAATTAGGTATACGGGTTGTTGGTCTGCTCTGTTGTTTTCAAAGGCAGCTTTTAAAACACCTTTCCTTTCAAGGTGAATCCTCTCCTAAGAGCATTACATCACCACCTGGTATTTGAGAGTCTCAAAGTCTATACCAACACCATCAAGTATAATGGCATATAAACAAGATATTAAAGAACTATAAATAGGTATATAGCTATGCTAGTGATCTAAGCTGATTTTATGGTTAACCTTTACATGGGCTTGCAGGTTTTATCTTAATATTACAGAACAAAAAACCCTACTTCAAACAGATCAACTGTACATCAGTAGATCTGTCTGGGCTATGATAAGGAAAATTTTCTTAGATACACTGATACAACCCCACACCCACCCCTGCCCCCAAAGTAGTAACAACCAAGCTGTGGAATGCTCTGGTGACCAAGTTCAATAGTTAGGAAGAATCATCTGGAAAACCAAATGAAAATACCACACATTGATTTATTTTCATCCCTGCAGAGTCTGCGACATGAAGAGTGGCAGTAACTTAATTATTTTAAAATTTTTACTTGAAAATTATGTAAATGTATGATGGATTCAAACTTTTTTGTGAATCAGAAAATTGTTATACCTCATTCAAGATCCACTTGCTCTTTGTTTCTTAAATACAATGGATGCTTTCTATCTCCTTTCCTAAAAATTGTGTCTCATGGAAAATAGAAATAAACATAATAGGAGAAATATGCTTTTTAATTGGAACAATATAACTTTCTTTCCAATAAACAGCTTTGTGGTGTGAAATCTTCTTACTCCTAATATAATATGAGAATGTATTCTTCTCATCACATAATTTTCTACACACATGGAAAATTTAGAAAAGCGCCTCCTCCAATTAATTAAATCCTTATTTGAATGGTATTAAATGTCTTTTTTTTTTCCAAATGTCAGACCAGTGAATAGGCAGATATGATTGCAATGAAAAACACTATTAGGCCAACATTGTGATTACAGAAGAATACTCTAGTCATGATTTTGAGAGCAAAGAATTGAGAGTATCCCTTAAATGAAGATACATCCCATCCCACCTTCCCAGCCCAGCTGAACTCCTGTCCACAAAGGGATACTGCAACAAACATTTACTAGAGATTAGTCAAGCTCTGGGACCCACACCACTGAAGAAATCTTACAGAAAATAAAAAGAAGCAGAAGAAAGAATCTTGTGGTGAATGCCACTATGTATAATTAGTATTAATTCCAGGTTAGAGGAATTAATTCAAGGTCTGAGATCTGGTGTGGTTGGCTCTTTCCTGATGTTTGCAACAGTGGCAGCATTCAGACAGTTCAGCTGGCATTACAGAAGAGAAGCAAATCTTGATTGCAAAGAGATCCCCTGGTATGAAAAGAGGACTATGCAAATCACCCCTCTCCAGAGCAGCTCTGCATCCCACTGTCACGGAAAGAGTGACAGTCCCCTGCTACCCACCCTGCATCTCCCCCACTGGCTTCTGCTTCTTCCCATGTCCAGCCGAACACACAGCTCTTGGGAATGCACAAAACAAATGGACACATACAAAGGACTGAAAGTCCGGCCTGTTACACAGATGTCAGGTTCTTCGCACTACAGAGAATTAACCCTGTTTCCATTCCCAGAACTTCTGGGGTTTTTTTGATTCAGAAATTGTACTTCCTAACTCCTAGAGGCCAGGAGGTCAGGGTTGTTACTGTATTATGTTTCCTATAAGCTGCCTTCCTGTGTGTCACCATGTTTTGCCATTTTGGACTAAACCAGTGCATACCATGAATTTTCTAGCTCTCAAGGTATCACCCATGATAATTTTAACTACTCATAAAGGAAAGATTTTCCTTTGGAAGAGTAATGACATTTCAAAATAACACATTTACAATCTATTTACCATTTGATCAGTATTTTAATTATGATTAACATTTTAAAAATCTTGCATATGCACAAGCTACAGAGAGCTGCTCTGCTCTTGAGGTTCATGTTAAAAGTTAAACTGAGCATTGCAGTACAAAATACATCAAGGAACTTATCAATTTTACCGATACAAAAAATATCAATACAAATGGTAAATTATTTTCTGCCCCATGCCTGTTCCTCAGCAAGTGTAATTCCTTCCATTTTTGTGATTTGCAATGACTGCTCTAGGGAAACAACAAAAAAAGGCAAAACTTGCAGGATAATTTCTATGAGTGTCTGTTCTAATGCTTTTTAGCCTGGGGCAATCTCAGGATAAAATTTTACAATAACCTTCTGCAGGTGTGTGCATGCCTGGGTGTGATACAAACCAGGAGACCTGTAGGTTATTGAGTATGAGAAATATACTGACAAGAGTATTTACTTGGTTCAACATTGCGTAAGAGAATAAAAGATCCTTTCCTTTTGAATAGCCCTGAAGGCCCCTCTTACACAGCCTTTGCATGCAGAGCCAAGCAGTGCCTGGCTCTGGGGGGCTGAGGATTGCTGGGTCAGTGCAGGAATGTACAGCAGCCCCTTGAAACTTTAGTGGGAAAAGGAGCAGCAAATTTGCTACATCTTGAAGCAGGTTGTCACGTGATATAGTTTGTAATATTTAATAGTCACCTCCTCTTGTAAAATGGTGAAAAGTCTGTGTATGGTATGTCAATGTTAAAATTAAGGACAAGAGAAGGTCATAGAAGAAATGATGAACTTCTAGTGGGATAGATCCTCACTATCCTCAAAATCAGAGCTGCTTTCTATGTAAGCAGCTGCTGTTGAAGCAGATACCACCTCCTGCCATGCCTGGCTGCCACAGGTATTGTGCTCTTCAATAAAACTAAGGGCAAAGGCAAAGGTTTCTTCCTCAAGAAACATCAAAAGAATGAAAGCTGCAAAATATATTTGGTGAGAATTTGTAACACTTACAGTGTATGAACTAAAAACTGGTGCTGTGTGATGTTATCACCAAAAAAGTTTTGTGTTTTTGAATGCCAGGACCTCCATTTAAAGTAAAGTCTCACAAATTATGTCATAGGAAAGCCTGATTTTCCCTACCACTCAGTGCAGATGATATGGTGATACAAAGAAAACACTGGGACAAGGCATGTGTGTGTTCAGGGCAAATTTATGGCACCATCATTATAGTGTACTTCTGAATTTTATCTTAGAGCTCTAGTAAAGATTGGTGAAGACAGCATAAAAATTTCAGCAATGTATTGTGGTCATATTATTTTTTCAGTAACTTGAGAATAAAATGTCAGGTAGTTGAAAAACAATATATATTTAAATCAAACATTTCCTATATGCAAACATGGGAGGAGGGGGAAAATGGGGTCTTTTAATTTTTTTTTTTAAAAGCCTTTTCAAATTTGCCATGAGGTATCTTTTCAGAGTTCACCTTTAACCCTTATTGAAACACTGTCTTCAAACAAATGACCATCAGGAAAATTCACATCATCAGTATCATTGAAAAGCTACAAAGTTGAGCTCCAATGAGTGGCAATACTTAAATATTAATAAGATGCTTTGAATGTGGTACTCATGAAAGTACAAAAGTGGAGTTGACTTCAATTTCTTCTAAGAAAAGAGTAAAAAATAATTCAAACCATAAAAATTCTGAGAATTTGACCTTGAATAACTTAAAATGTTATCAATCTAACAATGTGCACTACTTTTTCTTTGGACCAAGTGCTTTGCTATTTTGGAATATAATGAGCAAAAAATCTTTATCTGTCCATGCAGAGATAATGACCCCTCCAAAGAGAAAAAAAAAAATCTATTAATCCTTCCCAGAAATTTCTGCATCTGGCTCTTTCTGGAACTGATATTGAAGTATGACATTCTGATATGTTTCAAGTAGAAAGGAAAATTTGATGATTCTGTTTAAAATAAATCAGAATTCCAAAACACATAGATGCTCACAAGGCAAGTATTAAAATACATAGAAAACTTATTCATAGACAAGCCAAGGTCTTTTTAACAAACTGGGGAATGGAAAGAAAGCATAAACAAGCAAGGTTTTTTTCTATTTTCTTTTATCTGTGAAAATGTTAGGCAAAACTGGCACATGAAAGAAATCCTTACACTGTAGAGTTATTTCTACCACTTCAGCAATGGGTGTGGGAAACAATGCTAGTTATTAACACGTAAATCAGACACTTGAATATGTTAAACACCATATGAACATCACAACTTTATCATGACAATACAGAGACACTTCCCACACTCCTTATCATTGAAGTACTTTTGATTTCTGAAGAATTACACTAACCATATCTAGGATATGGTTATCTAGATCTATCTTGATCTCCTTGGGAATCCAGGCTCAAATGCATCTGAACTGTGCCTTGATGAGCACAAAAAAAGACCCCAACCAAAACCAAAAACAATCAAAAAAAACTCAATAAAAACAAACAAACAAAAAAAATTACTATCATTTTTTTTGGAGAGAACAGCTACTATGAGGTAGAAATAAGACCCCAATACATACTGTCTTATTTACAAGAAGAGGAATCTGTGAGTACCTGCAGATCTCAATGCCCCTGGATGGTGTATATACCCTCCAGTTCTACTTGCTGCATTCTCTTTTTTTTATAGCTTCTGATCTCGTTTTCATTCCACTTACACATCATTTGGTTAACTAAGAGCACTGGGAACAACTGGAGTCCAGTTAGACAAAAGGAAAAGGCCTAACAATGAGACTGAAGAGGAGCTATTCAGACCTGTGGCAGCTGAAGAGCCTGCTCTCCAAAGCCCTCACCCCTGTCCCCAGAGAGCCATAAAGCAGCCCCACAGCCATCCAACAAGGCACAAGCAAGACACTCTGCTTCCACAAGTCACTACTTGGCTGACCCTGCAGGCTCTCAGATATCTTCAGGGAATCGAGAGCTGGAAGCTGCTTGCTCTTTTAACATTTCAGAGATTCACAGCCATCACACTAATAATTTTTTTGTCAACTACTTAGCACACTAATGCTGTTCCACTGCAAGTATGTCTGTAGCACAAACAGAAAACTTTGCCCAAAAGAGTTTACAGTATTTCTTCTTTCTGATTTGCTTTGACAATTAAATCAAATTTAAATTAACTACTCTAATTTCATGCTTTTATCGTTAATTTCAGATGTAAGAAATGTTTATGTTTTTACAGACACTTCAACTTTTAAGGCAGATGTACTGTAAAATGATCTTCACATGTGAGATTCTAAAATAAGTGTTATAAATTGTTTCTTTGCACATTATTACACATATTTTAAATATTTTCACCAGTGATCTTTATCTTTAGCCAGCTCTATTTCTATGAAAGCACATTTGTCTGCCGTGAGTTACCATCTAACCCCTGTTAACTGGGCAGTTCTGCGTTTTTGGTCTCACTTCCAACAGAACTAATGTTAAACCACAAAACAATCACCTGTCTACACAGGTAACTAAAAGCTTGCAGAATATCAGCTGTTCAAGGAGAGGGAGCTGTCAAGATGAGTAGGATGGGCATTGCTGAAGTGACCAGGAAAAGGGATCCTGGGATTCTGAGAGACTTGGGGTTTAGGAGGAGCCAGAACAAGCAGTTTTGCAGGTAAGAGGTTGACATTTGAGCCCCAGATTCTGTGAATGGAGAAAACTGGAACATCAGATCACACGAGGACAGACCAGAAATGCAGAAAGACTGACATCTCAGCCCCGCCAGTTTTCTGCTCCATTAGTGCCTTTGTGGGAGCATGCTGGAGGAACTCTGCTCCTGTCTGCTGCCTCCAAACTCATGAGGCAAAGCCAGCAACAACAGAACAGCATATTTTCTTTACACATAACAACCTCCACCCATTGAACTGAACTGGAGTCAAGACATTTTGGCATGTTAATAAAAAAAATGTATTCTGTCTGAAATAAGTTAATGTAAGGTCTGATCCATCTGTGCTCCAAAATGCACTCTGGAATGAGATAACCTTACAATAAAAACACTTAGTGCACTTCACCTTTACCCTTTGCCATGTAGTGCATACAGAAGCCTTAAGATTTGCAAATTTTGAGCTTTGAAAAATTATCTTAATAAAAAGACCTTAAAAATAATGAATAATTTTTAATTACATTGATTTTTAGAATTATGAAATGACATAGTTGAGTTTCAGACAAATCTTATTTTCTTAATTCACAGGGCAATAACAGTTATACTTTTCTGCATCATGTGATCATGTGAGCATCTTAATATAATTTTATGGTTTTAGCATATTCTCTTAGACCCGAATTTAAAAAAAAAAAAAATCCTTATTTATATGAACCTATAATTCCTTATCTGAAAACAAAATCTCACTCTGTTTATCCTAATGACACAAACCATCCTTTTATAAAAAGTGCAACTTCTTTAGGGTGTAACCTGCCTTTCTGCCTTTAAAAGTATTTTTATACTAGTACACTTGAAATAAATACAGCTTTATATAATTTATTTTATTATAAACTGTCCTTACTTTTCCAAGATTTGGCCTGTTTCATGAGATGACTGCCTTGGAAAGCATATTTGGATGCCCAAGTTATTTTCACAGTTGCTAGTTATCGTTTCCCCAATCTCTGTGTACTTAGGAAAGGACAGGCCCTGGACAGAGTCACAGCCATCCGGCTGGGAATTTGAAAAGTAAAAGAACCACCCACAGAATGAACAGCCACTTCAGACATTGCTGCAGCAGAAGCAGAGAGGTATCTGTCTGCCTAACTTTCACCAATCCAGCCTTGTAAGCAAATTTCTGGCATGTCTGCCATGTGATCTTCTTGAAGGACACATGTTTATTTAAAAGCTGCTTTGATTTTTAAAAAAAATTAATTTATGGCAAATAAATTGATTACATACTGCCCAGAGATTCCTTTTCTAGTGTGGAGTTTTTTCAACATTTATTAATAAATCTATCAGGAGAAGAAAGATTGTGAGGGTAAACCCAGGATTATTCTCACTCACCTGGATAAAGTGGTATTTTTGGTGCTGCAGACAGGCATATACAGTAACATGGAGGAACCTTTATGATCTACAACAAATGGACACCAGTTTCTTTGAAAACCTAAAATTCATATATTTATTGATTAGCCACTGAGCACTAAAATCAGGGTGAAAGCAGGTTAGGAATTTGCATTAGGTGGAAATATTTTTGACTTCTCAGCTTTGAAAATCCCTCTGATAATTGGAACACACAAAACTAAAGACTAATTATGTTGGGGAGTGTTTGCAAAAGATGTTACTCACTTCTCTGGAATGCTTGGATTGCAAATCCTTGGTCCTGGCCACATCTGTCTTTTCCATTTTGGACTGAGTTTTACACCTCTGTGCTATTCATTGCCTTGCACTTTTATTTCCATCTTCAGCAGTCCTATTTTGCATTTTTTATTCAGATAATTCAAGGAGAAATGTAACAGATTAAAAAAATATAATTATTAATGCACCATTTCCTGCAACCTTTTCAATAAAAATAACCCTGATATTTTTAATTTAGAAAATCTCAGACTATTACTGGCTGAACTTTCGGAGCTGATTAAAAAATCCAGGGGATTAGATCCCTAGATTGCATTTGCAAAATTAGTTTTTGTCTCTGCTGGCAAATAGCAGTCTATTATTTTGATTACTATGCTTAAAATTTATTTTATTCCCTAAAACACCCATAGTAGTATCTGGACATAAAGTTAGTCTTAACTCCTCAGTTTTTGGTTTCACACTTCATCACTTTGGTCTTCACTAACACTATAATCCTCAGCTGGCTAAACACCTCTTTTCTTACAAAACATTCTACTGTCTTCCTCTTCAGTGTTATTTATCAAATGCCCTATTAGTACCTCCACCTAGCTCATTAAAAACCACTTTACAGGCTTTTTTTGGTCCCCTAGCTTCTGTAAAACAAAGCAAAGGAGCAATGTTGAGACACAACTTCCTCTGCATCTACAAAAATTTCCGCTAACACTCCTCTCTTTTGTGGAAGCCTTAATGGCAGAGAAGCACAAAAATTTTACAGATATGGCACAAAAGTTCTCACGAAAGTTAAGACATTGGTCCTAAAGAATTTTAATTCTTTTTCAGGGAAAAGTGAAATGTTTTCTTCCCGACCTCTGTACTAAATAATAAATATTTTGTAATTGTACACAGTACCTCCTCTACTTTCCAAATTCCCATCTACAGAAGCTATGATGAAAGCCACTGTATGGTCAGGAAAAACTGTAGACTTCATCAAAGAAAACAACGTAAAGTTTATAAAGTCCCATGAAAATTGATACATATGGAAAGTTTGCTGTAAATTAAGTTGGGAAGACTTATGTAGAGAAAAATTTCTATCTTCAATGTTCTGTATATCTGATACTGCGCCTCCAGTGTTTACTTTCCATCAGTCTGTGTTTGCAGTGGGTTTGTGGACATTAGATTAGATAGCAATTAGATGTGCAAAAGCCTGGGAAAAAATGAACCATTGACTTCTTAGTTCCAGAAAACATATCAACTGTCAATAACTTTTGATATCATAATGACCAATAAGTACATGTTATTAAGTAAGCTTCATATGTTTCAGCTTCAGAGTGAATCACTTCAAGGTTTTTTTGTGGTTGGGTTTTGGGATTTTTTCAGTCATAGGGTACT
Source organism: Regulus satrapa (assembly GCA_013396955.1). Taxonomy (NCBI): domain Eukaryota; kingdom Metazoa; phylum Chordata; class Aves; order Passeriformes; family Regulidae; genus Regulus; species Regulus satrapa. The sequence continues at coordinate 4,887 of VWZN01012797.1, read as the reverse complement.
CTTTTTAAGGCAATCATATCCAGAAGAGCCCTTGGCCCTTTCTGCAGAGCCAATAAAAAAAAGGGACTAAAATTTTCAATTTGGTGTTCTAAATATATGTTCTTTCTCAAATATAAACATACTTTTATCATTATAACCAATATATCAGCAGAAGAAAATTCAAAATTACTTTCTTGATTCAGTGTACTAATTTGAACTAGGTCTCCTGATTTCTGGGTACATCTTTCAAGATAAACAAGATATTTTGAAATTAATACCTCTTGGTTCCTCTTGTCAAATCCATTTCTCTTGTTCTCATGAAGACCTAACAATCAAGGCAAGCTGGAACTTAATGTTACAAGAGGTTGTAAGCAACTAAATTGACATTGTAAAAGTTTATGGAAATTCTTTTTTATGTATGTTATTAAAAAATACTTCCTTTTACAAAGTATAAGTCAGCATAAATATATTTTATGACATTTAATGTATTTTCTAACCATGTGTAGAAACTGTGTTCCCTTTAGTAACTTTATACAATATTTCATTTATGTAGGTTGTTTTGTTTTGTTTGTTTGTTTTTTCTTCGAAGCTTTTTCAATAGTTAAAGAGACCTAAAATAAAAGATAAAATGTTATTAAGACACAATATATGGTGATGTCTTAGGGAACAGATTTGGTGGATAAACAGCAAAACTTAGAGGAGTGCATTTTCTAAGGTCTTATATCCTCAGTCTTGAAACAAGAGGTTGCTCAGAATCTATGAAGAGAGATTGAACTGTTACATAGAGAACTAACAGCACTTTCTACATTTTTCTACACCTCGCTAAATTGATGAAAAGTGTTTTAGGACCTACTTTTGAAGACTGAATCTCATGAAGATTCCACTGTCTGGAACAAAGCAATTGTAAATCAGTTAAAATCTGAGAAGCATCAGCTCTTGTGCAGGGAAAGAGCTGAATCAGGAGTGAGATAGCATGGGAGATGGCCTATAGAGCTTCATTATAACAACGACTTCTGGAAGACAAGAAAAGATTTTCTCAATAAAGGCAGAGCTCTGCTTAAAAAAACCAACAAAACAAAACAAAAAACAAAACAAGAGAGAGATGAAAGTTTTTGTTTCTGAGCAATTAAAATTGTCAGTTTTACCCTGTACTCTGTTCCCACACCTAAAACTATGCAAGTTCTGATGAAAATGAATCTGATAAGCAATTGAATGATTGAGCCTCAAAAGTTGGTTTTTTTTCAGTTCCAATGTACTTTTAAGCCAAAATTACTTACTGGAAGGAGACCATGCAAAATCTCAAGACTTTATGGTAATTAAGGTGAACAAGACATGCAGAATGTTCAAATGAGAGCCTTTCTGCATTGATTTTTTTTTTTTTTTTTACTGAACAGATAAATCCTGCTTCCCTTTGTGCATGGCACAAAAAGGCAGTAGACAGAGAATTAAAAGTTTCACTGCAGTGCACAATCATTCACTGGCAGATGTGTAAACTGGATTACCTAATAAGCCCTTTCCACTTCTAATCTCCAAGATTTTGTGAGCATCCCTGAGAGAGTACTTTTTAAATTAAAATGCCAAATGAAGATGACTGGAGAAAAAACAATTTCTGTAAAAGAGAGGAATAATTCTCCATGCAGGCTTGTGAGCTATTGACACAGCATTTGGCTACATCCAGGGCTGGACCAGGGGGCTGTTTGGACAACAATTTTTAGCAAACCTAGTAAATATTTCCTCCCATATGCTAAAATACGATCCTTAAAGTCTACTTCCACTTTCTACTGCTTATGTTGCACTTGAAATAGAAACTGAATATAATGGTACTCCAAGGTACAACACTCAGAAGTCTGATCAGCCCTCAAAGTCTGCAAGAAAAGAGCTACAACTACTGGGATATTCTAGAGTTCATTCTGTACGTAATTTCACTGAAACTGAGTGAATGCGTCACTAGGCAGTACCATTTACAGTTCCTAGGTGATACTTTCTTTCCCCTATACTGCAAAGCAAAATTCTGCATGCTGTTGGCAAGGATAGCTATCTTCACCAGAGACAATGAATGCTTTCCTTTGCCTTTCTGTTTTTGGAAGATGCCCAGCTATAGGCAGTGTTGTAAGATGGGGCTGAGAGCAGCTACAGGTGGTCTCTATACAGACTGAGAGTGAGGCTTCCACACACAATACCATAAAAGAAGCAGCTGCTGCTGCTGGGTTTGGCAAGGAACAAAATTACTTGAAAGATTTCTAAAAGATGTTCATCAAGAAATCAAAATTCAGGGTTACAAAGTAATAGATTACAAACTCATGTACCCTATAAAGATAAACACTTAAATTAAGGCTGCTCTCTTAAATTTAAGGCAATATGATGTGGTCTTAAAGGATTGTAGGTCCTAGACCACATGCTTCCTTAGGGGATATGGGATGCTACCTACGGGGAAACTTATTTCCTGGCAGCGTGGGTAGCATTCAGTTTTATACTGAACCTTTTGTCAAGTTCTGTGATTTAAAGGCAAGGGGAAAAAATGGAAACTCAATTTGGCTAGGTAACTTCTTGAATTGTGTTAATTTCTTTGAATTGCTCTTCACAAGGATTTTCATCAAATTCTAATAAGATTTTGGATATTTAGATTTTAGTGAATATATGTTTTATGCTAGAAACAATCTCAGTGTTTATTTATCACTTAGTATGTTGGTTATAAAACCACACAGATACTTACATTTTGTAGTCCAGGAATCAGGAATTAAAAGCAAATACACATTGCTACAAATTATTATACGGGCCCTTGTTTTTCCAAGTCCCCATAATGGGATAAAAAGACACAAACTAATCCAATGAGTGATATTGTAAAGCATTTACAGAGTATCAGAAGTAACAGAAAATGAAAGAAGTTACTTTGTCTCTCTTCCA
>VWZN01012791.1:0-12938 GCA_013396955.1 Regulus satrapa | reverse complement strand
GGTAGCAGTCTGATTAAATGGTGGCTGCAGTCCTTCTGCAGTGGGTCTGTTGAAGCACTGATCCTGTAGAAGGGTGCAGTTCTCCTCCAAAGATCCAGGGGTGGTGTAGAAGGGCTGAGCTTCCCTCTGGGGATGCAATGGAGAAAGGCTTCTTGTGGTGTCCTGAATCCCAGTTTTTATTCAGCTGGAAATGCCTGGCTCCTCCCCCTGGGTGGAGCGTTTCCCAGTGGGATGATGGAATTTTATCAGTCACTCCGTGGCCCATTAACAGAAGATCTCTTCCTGGACAAGGGTGGGTGGTGGAAGAGATAAGAACACTGCCCCTCCTGGGCTCAACAGATGGTGGCAGAATGCACACATTTGACTATGTCCTGCATTGCAGCCCAAGACAACCTGATCTTTATCTCAAGTGAAAAGTTATTATTCTTCACTTGCTTTCCAACATGTTTTCACAAGATAATAACATTCAATATGATTATCACAACTTACACTGGTACTTCAGATTCTACCATTGCATTTAAGTTTTTGTTCTAATGTACTTAGGTACATCTTAACTAGCCTGGAAATAAATTCATTTTCCTCTTTCCTTTAAAAGTATTGTTCTTCGTCCTTATGGTGCCTGATGTCTTACTCACACATTGTAGACAATTTATGCTTCTAAACTACTAGGTTTTTAGTTTTCAGAGCTTAGCTTCTTAGTTGTTACAGGCTTTGACCCTTGACTGATTTTTTTTCTTGGTTATTTCTCTCCTCCTTGCTGACTGTCATATTTTTGGGACTAGAGGCCATATCTTCACATCAAGCATTATGACAAGATGTTCTGTGAAACTGACTCTTAATTCACACATGGATGATCATGCATTTTATTTCACTTTTGGAGCTTTCTTCAGTGGCATTAGTGATTTTAAAAGTCAGAAGAGCTTTATCATAAGGCTGGTGCTCTCAACTGCAATACATTGAGTGTTCTCAATTGTGAATTCTGAGACATTTGTGTATCTGAACGGAAAGGGCAAATACAATTCTAAGATAAGATTGTTATACACACTGTGTGGTGTGGCGAACATGCTGGAGTGGGAGGATGTCTCCCAGAGGGACCCTGACAGGCCTGAGAGAGGTCTGGGTGAACCTCATGAAGTTCAGCAGGTCCATGTGCAAGGTCCTGCACCTTGTTCAGTTTTGGTAAGGTTTAGGTTTACAGATGGATTTGATATTAAGGGTTTTTTCCAACCTAAATGAGTCTGACTGTATGATTCTAACTGTTTCTATTGTCTTAATGTCCAAACTGTATTTTTACAGTTGCTTTGCCACAGTTTTTATATTTTTTCCCTTTCTCTTTCATATTTTTCTGATCAATTTGAAGAGTTACTTCTTCAGCTCTGCACTAACCACTAGCTCTAAAATCTCTCTTCAGGTTTTGGCAGAGCTACTGTGGGGCTGAGTGTTCACAGTATGATTCTGTATTCAGTTTCCAAGTAATTTACATACCATATACTAATTTGCTGCAATGCTTGAAAAGCTTCAGGTCAATCTGTCTGTGCAGTTTGGCAATGTATTGCAGTTGATTATTTCACCAGATTCTTCATTAGAGTATGGTTTTCAAACTTTCAAAGTGGTAAAAAAAATTAAAAATCCAAGTGTCAGAACACAGACAGAGTCTGCAGTAGCCACTATTCATTTTCAGTAATAATATCACACTCTCACTTCAGAATTGTCCTTTTTTTCCCAGACCTTTTGCTATTTCCTTAGTTCATCATGAGAAAATTAGAAATGTTAAGTTTCTAATTCGTGTCTTAAATTCACATATGTATATATTTAGAGGCAGAAAACTGGCAGAGAGTCCACAGGCTATTACTTAGGTTTGAATTAGGGTTTTTGCTTAGATTTTGGAATCTGGCAGAAGACAACTTGTCTGACTCCTTGTTCAGTGCTAAAGCAAAAAATGAATGAGTCAAAACAACTACAAGGTTCCTTTTTGATTTCTCTGCTATACAGAGTATTTTTTGATTATTAATGAGATCTTCTCCCTTCCTTTTAAGAAAATTGTTCACAGCTCAGGCAGTCCTTCAGGGGATGGGTCCTTATCCAGACTCTCGCATTTTCATCACTTTATATTTTGCAGTTGTCCTACAAAAGAAAGCAGCAACAGATCTGAAGCAGCCACATCCATCAAGCACATGCATGAGCTAGGGGGAAGTTCAGTCATAAGCAACACTGCATGATCTAGAAAGCTGTGGTATGGAGAACCAGGAGCTTCACCAGCACAGGAGGGCAGCTGAGCTCACAGTCTGCAGCTTAGTCACAGTTTATCTGTAAGCACACCAAATTCACTCTCAAATTGTCAGCATCTGTTAAATTCTTTTCATGCTGCTCCAGCCAGGCACCCCTGTCAGAAACCAGGATGCAACCAGCTACAGGTGAGGATAAATAGTTTCTTAAAGTGCCTCTCAGCTGACTCCAACCATGAGTGCTGCTCCTTCTGCTTTCAGTGCAATATTCAGACTCTTTCAGCTCAAATTCAGACTTGAATGAGCAATGTTTTGTGCTATACTGGAGCACAACGGGTTTGTCGCTGTGAATCAAAACCCTGAGCAGCATACAGGACAGAGTTCTTCCCTCTATGAGGGGACCAGACCAAAACACTGGGACTTTCAGTTGAGTTGGTAATCTCCTCGCAGAGACTGAAATGAAGAGGGAGCACCCACATCACATCAGGTCTGAGGTATGCCAGCTTCTGTGCCTCTCTTTCAACACAGGAGAGACACGGAACCACTGTTCCCACCTAGGATGGGGCAGGTGAGAAGCTGTGTTTGCCAGCTTCAGCTGATATCAATGATAGAATACATGAATGGCCTTAAATCAGTAGCTAAAATGTTGGGGTTTTTTTCAACACTGCTGTAAAGGATAATAAACGAGGAGCACTTCTGCAACCAGGTCAAGCTCATCACCCTTAGGGGGAGGCAGATGAGCTTGCTTCTGACATTGAAGATACAAGCATTATCTAGTTTATCTGAAAAGGGGTAGAAATGCTCACACCCCCTCTAGTTAACCCTTTTAGAGATTTACATTCATAAAACTAGAATTCTTGCATAGTTTCCTGTACCATGAAATGGCAGGAATGAAAAAAATCAATCTTGGGACATACACACAGCCCTGATAATTACCATAATCCATGTAACCCACTGTCAAATGCAGCATTACTCCAATTCTGAGTGTTCTCCAATACTGCAGTGTTGAATGTCACAATTTAACTTGGACTGATGAGACCAGGCAGACATGCTTTGAATATATGAAAATGTTTTCTCTGAAATCCTGACCTCCTGTGGTCAGATGACAATCCTAGTAACTGAATTGATATTTTTCCTCTTTTACACTTGTTCAAATTTGATATATGTCTCTCTTACCTTTCTATGGGGTGAGTTCCCAGGCCTGAAGAGAGTATGACCAGTGGCTGTAAGCTGAATTAAATAGACATCACCCACACAATACACTAGAGAGAAAGAACAAAAATTTGGAAAGAACATTCATTTCAGCTTCCACTCCCACAACTTGTCATGGAGATAGTATCTTGAAATTCTTACTATTTCTACCTCCTAAAATGTAAGGGTATTTGGATGCAAAGTTTACTGCCAGAAATACTTAAAGAACTGTGTTTGCAACAGGATGAAGCAAACCATAGAAACTTTTGCAGTCACATTTTTCCAGTGGGGAAATAGCTGTGATAGCAAACTCTAGCGACAGCTGCTGGAGTCTGCTGCACATGTTAATTAATAAAATAATGATGATGAAGCAAATAAAAGATTAATATATAACTGTGTGGTGCTACTCAAGTGCTGGGCTGGTGTGCCGGTGTCTGCTGACAAGAGAATATACATTCTGGGCTGACTAAAGCAATTACTGCCATTCCACATTCTGTGGCTGCACTTGCTGCAAGTGTGACAATCACAGCTCCAGAGATGGAACTCAAAGTGGGGTCTCCAGGGGCTGCAAGAGGCCATGGAGCACACTGAGTGAAAGAGAAGTGTCTGACAGCACAGCAGAACTATTAGGAGTTACACTAGGCTTTTCTCAGCAGGACTCAAGTCTCACACAGGAGAGTTTTCATACCTGAAGTTTCTAATAAGCATTTTATCCTGAGCAGACTCTGGCTAAATGATCATTATGGCTTTAAATTGATAATACCAATAATAGTAATGTATTTTGGCAGGTTCATACAGTTTCTTCCTTTCTTTCTTAAATTAAAACTGAATATATGCAAAGTGGGGGGGAAATAATAGATCTAATGGATTCATAATGTCTGCCTACTGGGCCTTTCTCAACTTTGCAACTTGAACTTGAAAAAAATCCTATGAAATGCATCTGGAAAAAGCCATGAAGCCCTTAGAATTTTTTAGTAACACATTTTGCAAAATGCACAGTCAATGTCTAATGCTCTTTCCTTTAATTACAGAGTATGTTATATTAGTCATTTTCAAGTGAAAATAGCCATACACAGAGAATGAGAATACATTCTGAAACTGTTTTGTAGGCAAATTTTAAATCAGTCTTACAGCTGGCCAATGGCTTTACAGTTAATGATAAATGTGCAATTTCTAGCTCAAATCATGCGATAAAACACGACAAACTCAGCTTAATACTCCTTAATTAAGGATGTTAAGTTACTGGCATGCTTTCCTCATCTGGTGTGGTTATTTGAACAGAGTGGAGGAATTACCTTACTGAATTTCCAAAGTAGCAAATAATGTACAATGTGAATTCCTAAAATGGCATGAGTAGCATTTTCATATTTGTCTTTTGGCTGTATTGTCAGAAATTTATTTTCAAGAACAGACTGCATCCCATATTAATGTACTTTTAGATTTTACTACATAAAAAAATCACTAATATATAAATAGCTAACTCCACAATGAGTTCTATGGATAATGTCTAGATGGTTTCCCCAAATAAGGTGTTAATAGCCAGGAGATAATCTCTTCTAGCCTTGCACAAAACAAAGAGCAAACCCAGCAGCAGGACTAACACGTGGCCCAAGCAATAAGGGAGCTGCATGATTTAAAAAGGGATTATCATTAAGAAGAAGGAGATAATGAAATCCAAAGGGTATTCCAATCTGGATGAAGAGATACTAAAACTAAAAGGCAGAGATATTGTGGAAGGACTTCAGTCTCTCACTGTTCTAGTTATTTTTTTTCATACCTAGAGATCACTGAGGATTTCTGAGCTGCTGCAAAAGAGGAAGAAACAAGACTTGCACACTGCAGGGATTTTGTTTGTTTGTTTGTTTGTTTTGTGTGGGTTTTTTGTTGTTTTGTTTTAATTTCAGCCATCAAACAGGGTGACTGGAGCATGTCTCGGAGGTGACACAGCTTCACTTGGGTGCTCAGGTACTGCCAGTCACCTGTCTCAGCCTACATACTGACTGTGGAGCCACTAATAACTCAGCTGAGCATCTGGAGAGGGTTTGAACCACACATCTTTAGGATGAGGCACGACTTTATATTAAAGCACTACCCTGTTAATGACAGTGCTTCAGGAACATCTGCACAAGCGCCTCAGATGTCTGACCCTGCAGGTGGAGAGAGCAGGTGGAGGCAATATTTTCAGAGTTCTTCCAAGCTATATTGCTCCTTTTCAGTCAGAGCCACAAGTGAGATGGTTTTCTACTTTTCTGAAACTGTAATGTGGCACTATTAATTGTGCATACAGCGTATATTTATTATCAAAAAAAGAATCATTAAATTCTTATGATAACAGTTTACATCTATTTACTAGTATTACTAACTTCTACTTCATTAAAATTTGAAGATTCTTATTACTGAACTAGTCAGATACATACTTATATAAATGATTACAGGGAACATATCTATTCCTTGATAAAATATTAATCATAGCCAGCATACCACATAAAACCAAAATTCATAGAATGTCATGATGTAGATTAAGCAGGAGATTAAATCTCTCTTCACGATAAGATATAATTTACTTGTTTTTTGGGTGTTTTTGGGGTGAGTTTTTTTTTTTTGTTTTCTGGGGTGTTTTGTTTTGTTTTGTTTTGTTTTGTTTTGTTTTGTTTTGTTTTGTTTTGTTTTAAGACAGTCAATTCTAAAGGGTTTGCTGATGTTAAAATTATCAGAGTCAAACACAGAATATGCACTGGTTAGACCTCCTTAGTACCAGTCAGCTATTAATCAAAATTACCAGTCTCTGGCTAGAAAGAAAATGTAGCAATATTTGTATTTCTACGAAGTTATAAAGGTTTCTCCACACTTAATGTAGGGGAATTAGCAAGCGCTTCTTCAGGCTTTTTCAAATCTCCCACTTCATTTGATTATCTCCCCTTCATACCTGGAGGACATTTCCTGCTGTTAAAATTAGAAAATGGAGTGTTCTGAGAAGAGGAGTCAATGCCTTGCAATTGCACCGTGAAGGATTGTGTGTTTGCTTATTTTGTGAAATACAATTTAATTATAAGCTTAATGCACTTTAGTTAATGGATTTCATAAGTCCTGAATGACCTTTCTGGGTTTTGTCTGACTTGTGGAGCTTCTGTGGGTCACTGCTTCGTATCAGGGGAAAAATGGTTCACAACACTACACTGCTTCAGCTGATCTGTGTTAACTTTCTGATCATGTGAGAAAAGAAGGGCATTTTTCGCTGAGATCCCTCTGACCTTTGTGCTATCCAGGTAGACTAACACAGATCATTCAAAGGAGAACATGGGGCACACAAGCAGCATGAACAGATTGGGGCTGAGTGGCTGTGATGAAAAAACAATGAAAGACATTAAAACATTAACTGTGGGCTCTGATGTCAATTACTTTAATTACGTGGATCTGCTTTTTCATAAATAGCACTTTTCATGCATGAAAACAATTTTTATCCTATTCTGTCAGCTTCCAGCACTAAGGCACTTACAATTTTGTCAGATTTTATTTATATGTGCAATAAAGGGGATCAGAACCTTAATCAATGCCTTCACTGATAAGGATGGGAAGCACAAAAGAGCTAAGACAACTGCTGAGTCCATTTTTAGTTTAGAAGTGTTGTAGAAATTATGTATGAGATACTACTAAGACAAATGGAAATCCATCCACCCAAATAAGTAATTTTTCTGAGATAAGTGTTTTGAATGCCATCCAGTCAGCCCCAGCAATGTGAAAACAGTTAACAACCAGCTTAATTAATCCATTTTGCTTAAAATCTACCTTTCTCATTCTCTGAAGCTGAGACTATTGTCCTCAATATGACAGTGGCGGGTGCCTGGAATGGGTGGTTAAGGCTTTTACTCACAAAGCTTTTCCCTTTTCAGTCTGAATGAGACCTAAATGGAAGTATTGCTGCTGCAACTGCAAATTTCTGTAAAGTGTACCCTTCCCCACATTACAGCTGGCCAGCTCTTTCCTTTTCCAGCCCAAAGGGACCTCCAACTACCAGCCATGACTTTTTCATACAAACCATAAATACTGGAAGAATAGAGGGGCAAGTTAGAGTGTGCTCATCAGCATTAGGAAAAAAATAGTNATGAAGAATTATACCTCCACTGAGGTATAAGAGGTCCTAAAGACTGGGAGGAAAGACAAACATAAAAGTTTCAAAATATTGAGTGACCTACAGTCAAAGTGCTTCCCTGAAGATGCCAAATTGGACAGAGTACACACCAGAACAGCCTCAGCAGAGCACGGGGCAGCACAATGATGCTGTGCACCCTAACATGTACCCCTAATATAGCCAACACATCTGTGCTGCCTTGGTCACACAGTCATATGAGGGAGCACACTCTTCACCCTGTTCTGGGAAAGGAAATCACTACAGGACATGAAATCCAGCCACTCCTTGAGAGCTCCTTCCCCATGTTTCCCATGGGGACAATCTATCACATACTCTTCTGTGGCAGCCATATTATTTATTAGTTTGTCTTCTTGCTCTAAAAAGTCTTGTTTTTAAAAAGAGTAGTTGATAAGAAAAAACTCTGAACATATTTGATATTCTTCCAGACAAAGGTGCCAAAGGACTTCGATCAAATAAATTAATCTTTATTTATTTCAGGCAAATAAAGCACCCACTTTGGCTGAAAGCCATAAGTCATAACTGGAAAGTTTATTTTAGGATTTTCTGTACTTATCTTTGTAGTTAGATTTGAAACAGTAGAAATGAACACTCTCAAATGAATCCTTTTTCTTTGCAAGTATGTTTAACAGCCAAAACCCAGGAACCAGTATTACTTGATAAAAGGATTAATATGGAATTGTAATTAGGTTTTTGAAGGATCATAGGGGGATACCTGCTCATCTTTAGAGTTATATTGTCTCATGGTGCAAGCCAATTCAAAATCTGTTGGATCAGTTCAATCGTGATGGAAGGATCTAATATCTGCATAAATAAAGTGCTGCTTTAAAACACCAAGGAAAGGAGTTAGCACTTTACTGACCACCAAAATGCAGGAAGCACCACCTCCCTTCTCCTCGCTCCACCCACCCCAAATGTATACTGGAAAGAGTCTTGTTGCTCTCACGGACAAAAATTTATAAGGTAACCTGAAAAATTAGAGTTGGAACTGTGTTTCTCATGAGGGAGAAAACCTACCCTGAAGCACTGCTTCAGCTGCATGAAACTTACACAGGACTGCCAGGTAATAAGCATTAATCTGCTGTGCTTTCAGAATAAAGCATGATCATCTGAAGAATTATCTGTCCCACTGTGTAAGAAGCGGAACTTCCACACCACGATCAAATGTAAAATTTAATTCTTTGATCTTTTTCAACTATTTCACCTCAAACAAGCAAGATTTTGGCCAACAGAGTTCTGATCTGTACGAAAACACTGCTCAGAATTGTTCAACCAAACCCACCTTTCAGTGGCAGATACATCATCAAATGTATTGCCTTCTATGATATGACTTCAGGGCCTCAAGGAGGCTGATGTGATTTGTAGAGAAAGATAAAGGAGAATCTTGAGAACAGGTATAACATTTTCAGCTCTGCACTGAGGAATTTTCTTTTTGTGTGTGTGATTCTAACACTGATTGATAAAGTTTCCTTAAATAAGATCACCAACACAGAAATGTGAGGGTTTTGAATGTCATTGTGAAATTTTTCGAATATCACAGTTGTATATACTTAGCACATACAGCTAGAACCATAGGCCAGACATAGGCTCTTTTTAAAAAGTGATCACATTTTTTAAAAGTGATTTGGAGATAAGGCACAATTATATAATCTTCTAACAGTAAAATGGATAAGCTAGAATGATGTTACCTCCTGGAGAGCCATTTTCTTTTGAAAGCTACATCAAGATCTTCCTTGACTGCTGCGCTGCATTTGTTTCCCTGTTGTTCAACTTCAAGAGAGTCTCTTTTGTGGGCATAATCTTTCATTTTCATTGGAATTCTCATTTCTAGCAGGGATTGTGAAACTGGAAGCAATCTAACACTTTTCCACAACATGCAGGTATGGAAGCACAGTTACAAGAACAGTGATCACCTTCTCTATTCTGTATTAACAATGTGGCAGCAGTTTGTATACATCTTTATTTTATTGACATTTACACCCCAAAAGTGAAATAATCCAGTGCAAAAAATCACAGTTCTAACTTCATCAGAGCCTAAGAACTTAATTCAGCCAAGAAACCTGATGGAATTTTGTTTTATTTTATTATCAGACAGATATATTATTTTATTTTATTATTTTATTTATTTTTGTTTTTATTTTATTATCAGACAGAGAAAGCTCTTTCTTGATTGATCGAGACACACAGAAATACACTCTGCATCTAAAATTGTTATTACAAGATAGTAAACATCTTGGCAGACCTCTGGGAATATCTTTCAGGCACAAGGCCAGCTGTGTAACCTTCAGCCCTCATTTCCATGAAGTGCTGTGTTCTAAATATTAGATCCCTAGAGAAAAATGGAAATTTATTTTTTTGAAATTTCAATATAATTGTTAATGGAGCGATCCACACTATTAGAGAGTTCATTCTTGTCAGCTTCAAACCCAGCTGAGTTGTAGAAAGAGATGAATAACTGGGATTTTGAGGGATTTTTCTATATTTGTATATGTGACCATGTACAGAAGATATGCACCAGAATGCCAGAATCAGATTTAAAGAAAATCAGGGGCAAAGCAGCCAGTGTCATGAACCCACATTAATATAAGTTTTGGCAGTTACAGAATATGTGTACTATTACATGTGTTCTTAAGCCACAAAAATATGCACAAGTAATAACCTTTTCTAGCTAAAGAAAGTTCATACTAATAAGTTATTCTTAATTTGAGGTACTTTCAAAGTTGAGATTCTATATATGTAAATTAAATATTGATAGACCCTATCTCACATGTGCAGAAAAAACCCCCTTAGTTCAATAATAACTGTTTCCATCTGCATAATGCTCATCTACAGTAGAGATATAACACTCTTGTGATGATACCATGCATCAGGAGAGCAGGACTCTGAAGCCAATGTTGAGGTAGGAAAACAGCTTTTCCTGATACCCAGAGTCAATGATAAAAATTCCTGAATTACTTCTACCAAAGAGGCTTTAAAATTCCCTCACAGTTATCTAAACAGTGTTACAGCTTATCTGTGGCAGGCTTTCACAGAACAGTAAGCAAAAGAGATGACTGTGCACACTTTCTCCAGTCTCTAATACCGCAGGTGGGAAGCAAGAAACTGAAGTGCAGACATCAAAGGCCACCCTGAGGTGAGCCAGAAGGCAAGCTGGTGCTCTGGGATCAGTGGAGCTGAGGTCTGGAGGAATCAAAGCTAATGAAGAGCTTTTCCAGCTGCAAAGATTTTGCTGGAACAACTGAATTAAGCTTTCCAAGGGTGAGCCCAGGCTATACAGAGAAGACAATGGAGAATCTTGTCCCTGGAATTATTAGCTATTGGATTTTACCCTAACAAAAAAAGTCAGTTACATACTACAGTTATTATAAAGAAGAAAATAAGTCTTTAAGGGCACTCTATACTAGTGGGATACATGATGTTGGAAAGAAGTTTGAGCACCCAAAGCCCTGGCTCTTACAACAGGTCCTGTCTTGAGGGACAAGTCTGAAACCTGCTCCTGAGGTATTAAATAATTACTTTTTCCCCATGAAATTACATTTTTACATTTACGTGTTAATAGGTATGCAAGTATAAACTTATAAACATTAATAAACATTTAAGAATTTTAATTATATGTACAATGAACACACTACATTTTAAACTTGCACTGTATGTGTAATAATATGACACTTCAGTCATGGCTTTTGTACACATATAATCAAAATCACAGCTCTCCCTAGCCACACAGCAGCTTATTTCAACCTGTGCATGATGAATTGCTACTGTCCAATCTCAGACATATTTAGGAAGGCTGCCAATAAAAATGCTAAATTTTCAGATTGAAAGACCATAGTAGTATAAAAATATGAGATGTTAGAATGCATTTATGAACAATGGAGAAATTGCTCTGATATCTAAAGCTTCATTATCTTGCTGAAGGGTGCATGTCAGAAATGTGACAGAGAGAGGAAATCTTAATTACTTTTTGAAATAAGCCTAAACATTCCACTCATGAAGACAGCGACCAAAGATGAAGATGGATTTAAGCATTTTTCTAAGAAACTTCATTAAATATTACACCAAAATATTTAACTTTTGCTACAAGAAAATTCAATTTTTTATTACATTTGTCCTTTTACTTGCTGACTGCATCTTATTAAGAAATCAAGAGACAGGAATTCATTTTTTATCATCAAATATGTGTCTTCAATCAGATCTTGCTTTCTCACTTCAATCAAGAAGGCTAACAGGGTCGGAAGATGATGTATATGGGTTTAGTGTGAGCACAGTCAATATTCCAGGAAGTAGAAGAGATAAGAAAAGACTGCAATTGCCATAAATCTAAGAAAAATAATGAATCTAAGAATGAGCACATAGTATTTCTCTTGAATTAATCACAATTGCTGCTAAATTAGAACTCAAAGGTAGAGAATAAATAACGACTACATTCAGTTATCTAAGCATCACAAATTGTAAGTAACATTCTGACTCTACCAGGAGCACAGTAGTACTTCAGATCAATACTGAGGAGTGTGAGGGCAGGCTTTGGTCTGTAGAGATGTCCATCACTACAGCCAGGGAGTCATTGTTGCAGCAAATCCAGTCTTTTTTAAAAGCCTGCAAACCTAAACCATGTAAACTACATTGCAAACATTTTCCTCATCTCCTCTACTTTGTCTTGCCTACAGTCTGAAAATAAACTAAAACTAAAATATGTGAACTTAAAGGCAGAAATGCTGGGGACGAGAAGCAATAAACAGCTAACTTATACTGGAAAATACCAAAGAAAAAGGGAGAGGAAACCTAACTGAAATGAGTAGGAGTCAGGAATTAAAATCTATTTCTGAAATGTGGAAAATACTTATTATTTTTTTATTTATTATATTTATCATTGCACATACTATTTTAGTTTGAAAAGACTGGTGTTTGTTAAAGAAGGCAGAGGCCTTTTTTGAAATGGAAAATGTAAACTTTTAAAAAAATATGTATAATTTTGAAATTAAAGGGTTTTGGGCAAAGACATGGGAATAGGAATAATCGTTCTTTACTAGGAAAATTAAAATTTAAAGGCTGTAGTATAAAAATTTCTGACAGAGCAAGAATACAACCCAATACCCTGTTGTTCAGGGTGTTGATAGCAGTCTGGTTGAACAGAGTCTGCAGTACTCCTGGAGTGACTGATGTAGTTCTGTTGAAGCAGTGATCTTGTAGAAGCATGTAGGGGTCTTTTTGTTTGAAGGTTTAGTGGTGATGGTATAGATGGTCTTGGTTTTTTGGTTATTTTTTTTTTGGTTGGTTGGTTTTTTGGTTTTTTGAGGATTTAGTGGAAAAGAAAGCTGAGATTTTGTGGGAAATGTAGTGGGAAAGCCTGACTGTGGTGTTTTAAATTTTAGATT
>VWZN01012787.1:165136-175442 GCA_013396955.1 Regulus satrapa | reverse complement strand
CGCGATTTGCCTTTGCTCTCCCCGCTCCCACTCTCTCGAGTTTCTCGCTGAATTAATGCGGCTCCAAAAGGTGCTTCCCAAGCCAGCAAACGACATTTCTGCCATGCTACTTTCAGGTTAACGTTTGCAAACGCTTTCCCCGCTGATACATTCCTAAACCCACATCCAAGGCTGAAACATTTCAGTAGATGCACATTGTATTAGGGAGAAGCGAGCAGCTTTACACAACAACTTCAGTTACAGTTCAGTAATACAGTCAATTTACTTTCTATATTCAAGCCACAAACCCATCCATTCTATTGAAGGTCTGCAGGGGAATGCACTAAATATGTATATAAATACTGTAGGATTAGAACCCGTAGGTTTATATACACCACTCCAGTCTTGTGGAATTTCTGGTTTTCTAACAAAATCGAGTGTGACCATTTTGCCTTCCAGTTGGCATCACAGTGACATTTTTCCTAAATCCTTATGTTACTACCCATAGCTCCATCAAACACTTCACCTAGATTCACTGTGACTAGTGGCTTTCCCTTAATTTAAAACATTACCTCTGTGTATGAAATATGCCCTAACGTACTAAAAGTGGTGCCAGAATGGAAAACCATAATTGTATTAAGCGGTTTCTGTAAGTGGTGGCTTTCATTTTATCTCTGAGAGCTGAGCACAGAATTGCTAACCTGTTGTGCCACCATGCCAGTGAAGGACAGCTTTACTCACACAAGCAGTTTTTAGAAGTAAAATTACGAAGAAGATAAGTTCTTCTTTGAAAATAACGGCCCTTTGATTTACAGTTATTTAATGGGATAACATATTAAACCTGCAAAATGTAGGATAACACCCTTTGGGACTGGCAAAGCCCAGATAAATACAGACACACCACCGACACACCTGTGAACCCTGACAAGGAGTGGCTGATCTGCTATCAATGCACATCAGGGATTACAACCAGAGAAGGGCTTAGGCACTCAAAATCTGTTCTGGTCTTCCAGCTCCTGTAATTTCAAGGCGTTCTCCCTCCAAATACTGCCTCAAGAATAACTATTTATTTCAGGAGAAAACATCCTCAGACATCTGTGATGGTGGGCACCACACAGAGCAGGATGAAGTGTGCAGAGGAGCAGTAACTTGCTGCCTCTCAGGTGGTTGCATCCATTCTGCCATTCCTTCATCAATAACGGGAATTCCTGGGAGGGACCATGCTGAGTTCCAGTTCAAGTTCCTAGCCTTTCTAAGTATCAAGCTGCAGTGTGCATGTCCTGAATTTGAAGGCAGATAGGATTATGCTAAAGTACAAAGAAAGACTTGCCCGAATTCACCTAGATGAAAGCCTTGCAGAAAACCCTATGGAGAAAATATACATCACTAATTGATAGACCAGAAAAATGCAGCTGCTTGTACAGCATTTGAGTAACCTGTAACTGCTTTCTTTGCAGCTTTAAAAGGTCTGAGAATCTATTACAGTTTCTGTATGTGTAGGTACAAAAGAAGAGCAGAGAAAAGGGACAAGAGAAGGTGGTAGGATGATGTTAAAGGGGAAGGAACATCTACTCCAAGAAGGAAATTTCAAAAGATAATTTTTAGTTGATAGCCTTCATATTTTCAGCTCAGTGTAAAGACCCTGAACCCTTTCTGCTGCCCTTGGAGAGCAGCAGAAAAGCAGAAAGGTCTCCTCTTCTTGGAGAGAAAGGATGACATGCAGACTAGGGAAGAACAGTGCTGAGATGTGCTCCTAATGTTTTAACCAGGCATTCCTTGAAAAGAATTTATTTGTTCACGTACTTGTGATTTAGCCAGAAGTATTTTCTACCCTGTGCACAGGAAATCAGTCCTTTACATTCCAGCACATCCACAACAGAACCTAGCATTCACTTCAGCTCCCCCTGTGCCATTCCATAGCAGGTGTGGCTGCTGTGAGCTGTCCTTCTGTGTCCCTCAGCGAGACGAAACGCCCATCCCCATGGAGAGGTCCCACATGCTGAGAAATGAGCCATGGGGATGGTCTACCAGGGCTGCATTTGCCTACCTACACCAAACACACTCATGCACACACCACACTCTCCAGTACCCTGACCAAGGACACCATGGGGACAGCCAGTCTTCTCCCAAACACTACCTCTGGGCCATCCCTGTCACCGAGAGGGAGTTGCAAGCATCACAAATATAAAAAGGTGACGCTGAGAGGGGAAGAGAGGCACACCAAGCTCTTGAGGCTGCCCACAGCCCTCCTCCTCCTCAGTGCTGACGGGGCTCCATGTGTCACCCTCGGCACATTTTGTGGGTACTGGGACCCCAGGGTGACACGGGTGACTCCTTTTTTCTTTCTCCATGTGTCGACTAAATAATGGCGAGGTTGTGGCAGATGGTGAGGAAGTCATCTGAAGCAGAGAGGAAACCGAAAGGGTTAAAGGCAGATCCGTGCCTCTGGCACTTGGTTAATTCCTCGGCAGCCTGATCCCGGGTTGAGATGATTCAGGCCAGAGAGAGGCACTGCCACAGTCCCCAGGGGAGACCCTGGAGAAAATACTCGTATTTCCTGTCGAGGAGGATTAAGTCCAAGGCCATTGACAAATCACAGTAAACATCTGGATGCGAGCACTCCATCTATCAAGCCCTAATCCACGAAGCTATTCATTAATGAATTCAGCACATTCACACTGTTCTATATATAGGGCTGGTGGATCCTTTTAAGTATTTGGCTTCTAGGTGGTTTACATCTGGATCAACAGATTTTTGGTTTTTGGGTGAAGCAATCTACTGTATTCTGCTTTCACTTGTTTTGTTGTTTAGAGGAATTCTTTTGCCTTTTATTAAAAAAAGCACAGCTGTATTTTCACATAGTATTTAAAAATCCAATAGCTAAAACCCCAGCCATGTCCCTGCATTTTATATTGCCTTACAATTCTAAGCCCAAGTTCCTCTGGAAACTTTCCATCACACAGGGATGGAAAAAACATTAAATAGTAATTGATTTTCTTTTCTGTATTTTGTTTTGATTAAAATGAGAATCCCTCTCATTTATCTTCAGAGAGAAAGTAAGCACTGAGTAAATGGTCTGGTTAATTCAAAAGTAATTTGATCAGAACATCCATAATTTACATTGACTGGAACAGCAGGAAAGATGCTGAGCACTACCAGATATCAAGCTTATTCATTTCAGCAGTCTACTTACACTGTGCTTTACATCTTGCTCATGTAAACTGCTCTACGAACGCCTAATGACCCACATTTTGTAAGGGGGGCACTTACACACCACCGTGCCCTCAAAAGTCGTCTGTTAAGATTGAATAACACTCCAGCCTGCTCCCAGCAAGCACGGCTGTGGAGCTGAGCGTGTTGTTTTCCACAGAGAGGAATCCGCAGCCTTTGTCACTGATCCTGGTACAACCAGCATTTGGCCCAGAGGTTTTTCACAAATCCAGCTGTGACAGGATATTTTCAATTCATCCTCAAAGCTTTGGACTCTACTGGACAGCATGACCCATCCAGGCTTGCAATTTATAATTTCCCTTCCCTTTTGACTTCCAGTGCTTTGCTGTGGTGTAATCTTTAATTCCAGGGACTTGATCTTAGAGGGGAAATCCTATTTGGTGCTTTTATTCTCTGTTAAATTCCAGGAGCACATAGCTGTGCTCTCAGGTTTTTTTTTTTGTTACACCAGGGGCCCAGGTGGACAGGTCCAACTGGGATAACCCAATTTTAAAACAGGAGAATGAAGACAAACAAGTGCAATCTGAAGGAGCATCCTGCAGAGCCTCTCAGCTATACCACTGCAGTTTTTTTCTTCACTGCCAGTGCAAATACCCTCACAAGTGAATTCTGCTCGCATCAGTGCTTCTGTAACAGCTGTGCTCCATGCCAGTGTCTGCTCCTGTATGGAGAGCGGGGTGTTTCTGGGCACACTCAATCCCTGCTTATCAGTCAACTGAAAATTCTTCATTTTCATCCTATGCCATCAAAGCCACACCAACAAAAAGCTCTTACTCATTCAAGATCAGGCTGTGAGGAAGAGGGACAGGAATAAATCAAAGGCTTCATGTCTAGAACAAATGGTGACAGCGGTGTCTGATTTAGGTGATCAGTCACTTCAAGCTGTCAGGTGACAGATTTGTACTTTCATGTTTTGTTACCACCTATGTGGCAAGTGACACTTCAGAATCCATTGCTCTGTCACACACAGACACAAATTAATCTGTATAGGCTGCCTTTAAAAAAAAAAAAAAAAAGGCTAAACAGCATGTTGACAAATTAATATATTTTAAGAGTGGAAAAGCATTGAGTAATCTCATTCAGATTTCATGCTCATTTCTAATTTTTAAGCAGTCATGAATCAAGGAAAATAAAAATGCATTATGCTTATTCTGGTATTAAATTATGAGTAAACTTAGATTCTGAAAACATTAAAGTGAGGGGAAACTGAGGTTGAAACCTACTCATGTATAGGAAAGTTAGCATTAGGTTGCTTAGCCAGCTGCAGGAAATGCTCTATGTCAAAACTAGAGGGCCAAATGAACTGATGGTTTAAGCAGGAGGGGGCCATAAATGAATCATTAAGTGGACAGGAGTAATGAAACAGCTTTACTTGCACTGAGTCTTCAGCTCTGGAGAGCCCCCAGGGAAAACCCTCCACATGAATATCTTAGATAAACAGCAGATCCCGTTTTCCTGTCTTTCCAAACAAAGGGAGGAATGAAAGACCTACCCAGGATTTGCTAGTTAAAATTCTGACAGAAGTAGAACTCCAGTATGCAAAAGTTTATTTATTAATTAGCATGGAAAAATATTTGACAGGAAGAAAAACAACTAACACAGCTGTGGTGATTCTGACACCAATGACAATCAGAAGAGAGACTGCTCAAATCAATGGGAGGACATTTATGATGTGCCCTTGTGAGAGTGTGAACAAGTCCTTTGTGGGTGTGTGTGAAGGGAAGGAGGGTGAGGACTGGCAGAATATTGTTTCATCTTCCACACGTGTGGAGGAGCTGAAGGAAAGGTCTGGAGTAGGAACACAGGGCAGTGAGGAACAAACTGAATTTATTTTTTGTAGCCACTTGTAGCCTCCAGATTGAGGTAGGGCACACAGGTCTCTCGGGGTACATCCATTTGCTAGGTTCAGGCTAGCCCTAGTCCTCTGCACATTCCCAGTGGAGTTGGACTTCATATTTGAGGTGGATTTGGCTTGGCAATGGCAATGCACCATGTCACTAATTCCAGTCCTCTCCTTCAACACCTTTGAATTTCACAAAATACCACTACTCTGTAATACCTGTTTTAATCAACTGAGCAGGATTCAATCAATAATTACCACTTTGTAGTTTAATTAGGATTTTCAAAGCATTACCACATCAAAACTTTAACGGTATTTAACAGTCTGCAGATGAATATAAGTGCCAAATTCTAGTTGCAATTGATTTGGGAGGAAAAAAAAAAAAAAAAAAGAAGCCAATTAGTGATGCCAAAATCAATGGAGCTAGCCAATGAATTGATTTCATACATTTTGTATTAATTCTTATACAGTTAGGTAGTGGAGGTGGTTGCTTATGTGTTGTTAAACTCTTTATGTTTGACAAGAAGCAAAATTTTAAAATAACAGTATTAAAACCAATATCAAATTGGAGAAAAAGAAGTTATGAATAAGGAACATCAATCTATTCTTTGCAGTTCAGTTATGGCTTCTACAATGAGCAATACCAAGTATCTTCACACATTAAGATCCTCTCTTGGTATGAGAGAAACCAAAGGGAAATAAGCATTCCAGAAGATGGGACATGGTGACTCTTCCTGCACTAGTTTATTTTCAGGATGAAAGTGCTAATGATGCTTTCTTTAGCTTCAGGACAGTGAAGATACCTGTTCAGACAGACAACCTAATGTCCAGTTTCCTTGCTGCTTGTACTGATACGAGTTAAACCCTCAGGACCACCCCAGGCCTGGTAGGAGCTTCCTTAGCAGGGCAGGGTGGGATGCAGTGTTAAGCTGAGTGCATCCTGCAGTCCCTGTGCATTCCTGGTTGCTGCTGCTACCTGGACATTGATTTCCAGGCTGGAGGCACATGACCCTGCCTGATCTACAACACCAAACTGTTTTGTGGATGCAAAGAAATCCTCTACAGCCTAAGAAATGAGTCTGGGAGTTGTAGCTGGCTGCTAGACCTCAGACACTGAGTAAAAGGTGGAAGGGGAAAAAAACCTCATCTTGCAAATGTCCCAAAGCCTGCTATGCTGCTGACTACTAGGCTCAGCTTGGCCTCAGCTCAACTAACTGTGCTCCTCAGTTCCTTAATCCCTGAGTTTACATCATTCCTTTCTTCTCCCTAACCTGGGATGTTTGAAGGCAAGGCCTCACACACTCCCCAGATACATTTTCTTCCTGAAACCACGACACGAGCAGCAGGGAACACGCACATTCACCAGACTGTGCTCTCTGTCCTCTTTGATTTCCTTTAAGCCAGCTTTTCCTGCTTTCCCCTAATGTAGGTCCAATAGTAGAAGTGCAGGAAGAGAGCCAGGAGGCTGAGGATGTAGAGGAAGACTGCGGTGTTGAAGCCATCAGGGAACGGGCACTCTGTGAAGAGGTTGTAGGAAGAATGAGCAGCAATGGCCACAAACTGGCACTGGAAGAGGTGGAAAAAAGAAGCAGCCAGATTAGGGAACCTACATGAGATACACCTCAGCTGGCCACTGAGACCATCACAGGTATCACAACATCCCACCAGTGTCCTCAACCCGGAGGATCACCTGCTTGCCTCTCCTGACATCCCTGGGAACCAGCCCGTCAAGCCCAGCCGTGTTTTCCCACCAGGAAAGATGTCCATCAGATCTGGAGGTTTAACCAATCCAACCTCTCCTGCCCTTGGCCCATTTCTGTGCCACAGAGCAGTAACTGAGATGTTTGAATATGGAAACTGAAGGCAGGCGATTCCTCTCCCGCAATGGTAATCAGGTGATTATGCCCATAATTATTTTGATTTGTACTTTAGCTTGCAGAGAGGAACTGTAGATACTACCTTTATTCATTTAAATGTTAAACATTAATCTTTTTTGTACATTACTAAGTCACCTGTCTCAATACCCTGAAGCAAGGAGCTCTACCTACCAAAAAGTTATTAAATATATTTAAAATATCTTTTTCCTGTTTCCTTATTTGCATTACAAATAAGTTTGTATTTCTCCTTTTCCATGCAGGCTAAGTGAGAATTCTGGAGCACCTTCACCACTATTTTACACATATCCTCTTCCTCTTCCTTTGTAACTGCATACTTCTGGTTTGCAAAGCCTCTCTTTGAGTGGAAAGAAACTCTTCTACAACCATTATTCTTGTCTGGACCATTAAACTTATGCTGTATCTTTGAAAAAAAACACAGGGTTTTCTGGATTTGTAACTTCATCAGAGATGAGGGAAAGAAAATCCAAAGGGATTTTCTAGAGGAAGAGTAAAATTCACATATTTCTCTTTAACTCGCCCTTCCTTTCTGAAGGAACTGAATCAAAGCTCCTCAGTCTTCTGCCCTATTGAGAATCCAGAGTTTCTCTGAATCACTGCCCTCACCTCTCCACATCAAGCTCTGTTTTCAGTGCTCCATATACAACAAGAAAAGGAGGAATGCAATTGTTAATTTTTCTCTCCCCTTCCCATCACAAAGCTGTGGATAATTAGTTTGATATGGTCACTGAAGGCCTTCAATAGTCTCGTGAAAGCAACATTTGGAGCAGGTCACCCGTGGCTTCACCTCTCAGAGTGGCACAGGAGGGCACCTGGGGATGTGCTGCTCTCCTTGGGCAGCAAACAGAGACTGAGCCAGGGAGGTGACAGAGAGCAGGGGCCATCCCACCCGACCCACGGGAGGGCAGGGAAGAACCCTTGGGGCTAATTACCATCTGCAAGATGGTCAGGTAACGCTTCCACCACAGGTGCCGGCGCATCCGCGGTCCCAGGCTGGCCAGGGCATAGTAGCCATACATGAAGATGTGGACAAAGGAGTTCAGCATCCCAATAAAGAAGGCTGAGGAGTGAAGAAGTGAGGGTGAACAAGGCACACGACCCATTCCATGAAGGGCTCAGAGCTACTATGATGATGCTTCCAGAATACATCACACCCACCCCTGTGCATGAACATTCCACCTGGGCTCTGCTGTGTGAGCATGTCAGCTTCTCTCTTCCTTCAGCATCCAGAATCACTTGGGGGGTTGGGTCAGAAGGGACCTTAAAGGCCATTAGCACCAACCCCTGCAGCACATCTCCCACTAGAGTTGCCCAAAGCTCCCTCCAGTCTGGGCCTGAACACTGCCAGGGTTGGGGCACCCACAATACACCCATCCCATATCAAGTGTTCAGAGAAGAGCTTCAAAGGCTTTGATCGACTGACCTCAGCACTTCACACCATTCTGGTGTCAAAGCCGTGTAGCCAAAATGACTTCCCAAAAAAGAATGCCCCAGAACCTTGCATAGGGCATACCTAGAGTGGCCTAGTACCCAGATGCTTCTCTTCCAGTTGAGCAAAAAGGGGCTGCTGTATGCAGCCCAGAAATGGGCACAGCCAGAGCAGGAGAAAGAGACAGAGGCTGGCCTTCTGCCCCAGGGCCTCCTAATGGAGACTGAGAAAGCATTGCTCTGAGAGGAGAAACACTTATTTACTATTTTTTAAAATGTTTTGACCCACTCTGAATGCTCACTCTCATTCTGGGTGAGGCAGTGAACATGGCAGCCTAAATAGCCCCAAGAGCTGAGCAGATGGGATCATCTGAAATGCACATGCTTCTCTCACCTTTGCAAGTAGGTGAGCTTCCCACCTGCCAGTCAGCCCATCTGCACTGTTAATGCTACCTCTACAGCCCAAAAAAAGCCATGAGAAACGCAAGGTTTTCTTGCAGCAGCATTTCTTGCAAGCTTACCTTGTCCTCCAGGCACATATTTGACCCCTGACCACCAGTTGAAGAGCATAGAGCCATGATGATACACGTGCAGAAAAGTCACCTGCTCTTGTTTCTTGCGCAGAATTAAGAAAACCTGAAAGTAAGCAAGGAAAAGGAAAACCTTGAGTTGTTTAGACAAAAATTTCACAGTAAAAAGTTATAAAAATAGCTAATGATGAGTCTGAATCTCCCAAATCCATTTCGTTGGCTGTTGACAAAAACTGGTGAAGTGCAATAGAACTTAGAGGGGGAACTGGAAGACAGAATTTCTTCCACAAAGCCCCAAATATTTTTATGTCTGGATTCAGGGTCCAAAATTTAAAGATGACATGCCTGAGACCCTGACTGAGCTTCCATACAATTCACAGCTGCTGGGGTCTGCTCCTTTTCATGACACAGGTTGTATATTTACTGCTGCCAGAAGAGAACCCACAGAAAAACCACTGTGTTGAATGGCCAAACCCTCCTGGAATTTGCGTTAATAAAGAGAATGGTTTTGCCAGATGAATACCTGTCATGTCATTGCATTTCACCATGCACATGCATACACACACACACACCAAAAAGTGAATCTGCTTTTCAGGCACTCAGGACTGGCAAAAAGCTGCTTTTGTTGCTGATGCAAACAGAGAGGGGATTGGCCAAACCCCTGGCAATAGGCCTAGGAAGGATCCACACGTTTATTTGCATTTCAGTGGGTTGTCAACCTACACCCCAAAGAGCTGTGAAGTTTTAGGCGAGGACACAGCTTTCTTCTGCTGGCCAAGCAGACACCTTGTCCAGTCAGTTCATTTACAGTGCAGGAGACCTGAAGACAAGCTATGAAGAGGTGGACTTGCAATTCCCCCAGGACACAAACCCTCAGCACACAGCTCTGGGATAACCACAGCAGCAGAGACGCCAGGATTTGTCCACCTGCAGCTCCTTTTCTGTCCCACTGTTAATCAGCCAGCCAGGCAATAGCAGAACCTGTGTGGCACCAGCAGCTAAAATGTTGGGGGGCTGCCTGGCAGCAGCCAGGGTTAAAGCTTCTCCCTTAGTACTGTGCCCAGCCTCAGGAAGGGTGTTGGGGAGGGACTGTGTGCAGCCAAGGGGTGCAGACAGGCGGTGAATCAATACAGGATCAAGCCGGCACATCAGTTCTGGCACACTTTCTGATGAGGATGTATCTGTTTCCAGCCCCAGTCCTACTGAGGAGCTGAGCCTTCCTTACCGTATCCAGCAGCTCGATGACTTTGGAGAAGAAGAACCACCAACACACTCTTGCCATCTGCTGGGCAGCACAAGGCATGGCTGTTAGAGCTTTACCCAAAATCAACACATTTTCAACCGTGCTGTGTCCCTGCCCACCCGGGGTCTGCAGCAAGGGGAGAAAATTAAGGGTTTTTTTT
>VWZN01012787.1:131890-157374 GCA_013396955.1 Regulus satrapa | reverse complement strand
CCCCAGAGCTTCCTATAAAGACCTATTCTTGATGTTTTCTAATTGCTCATGAACCAGCAGGTTTCTTTCTAAGATTCTGGTGCCCCAGTTCTAGAAATGGTTCAATGATGTATCTGTGTCAATTGATTCAGTTCAATGATTTATCTGTGTCAATTGATGGAAGTGATAAATCAGACCAGTCATTTCTATCTGTCACATGTAGATGGGGCTATATCTATCTGGTAATTTAAGTAATGTTTGTGGAGCTATTTATATTGATGTATGAGACTCAGACACTGACACAAAACTCTGCCATAAAATATTTTTTACCCTTGTGAAAAAAAAAAAAATCATCTGTAGTGAATTTTCACAGATTTCATTTGGGGCAAAATATTTCATTGTTCACATAAACTGGATTTTTTTAAAATACCATGAAACTTTTTATAAAAAAAACCCTTCTCTGTTCCTGAAGTATTCCCAGTGGTACTGTTGCAGATGTTCACTAGCACGGCTGGCAGATGAAGAAATGTCATCAGTAATGTGGTACTTTTACATTCCAGGAATGGGTGTCCTTTGATAAATGTCAGTATAACTGTGAGGGCAGCTCTGCAGGGACTGCACACAAAAGCCTCAGGGCTTTCACTTTCAGCAAGAACTCAGTAGAAAAATAACCCCCAACATTGCTCCTGAAATAGTATTAGGGGAGCTCTGAATGCCAAAGTAAATTGGATTTTTTTCATTCAGTGGCTTGGCAAGAAAAAAGGGGATCGCAGGGACATGAATGACCGGCACAGTAATAAGGAACTCAGTTATGTAGAGCGTGTGACAGCTCAGACAATTCCATCAGAGACTAAAAAATATTTTAACTAAAGAAAAACCTGGCTATCTCCAGCATAATTTAGATGTGGTTGCCACAAAATCATTATCAATAGCAAATACCACTGAAACAATCCTGATGGCTTCTGGACAGTGCAGCTTTTGCTCTTGGTTCCTACAATTGCTGTTGCTTCCAACCAGAGCTGTAATAGCACAAACTACCAAAGGATACCTGTTTTAATGCTCAGGAAAGACAAGGAGCAGGGGGCCACTCCCATCTGGATACTCAGGCTACATCATGGTCTTGCTCTGAACCCCACAGCAGAGACTTGGCAGATTACAGAATCACAGAATGGTTTGGGTTGGAAGGAACATTAAAGAACATCCAGTTCCAAACCCTTTCACTGTCCCAGGTTGCTCAGAGCCCCTCCCAGCCTGGCCTTGGACACTGCCAGGGATCCAGGGGCAGCCACAGCTGCTCTGGGAAACCTGTGCCAGGGCCTCACCACCCTCACAGGGAACAATTTCTTCCCAATATCGAATCTAACCCTGCTCTCTGTCAGTGTGAAGCCATTGCCCCTTGTCCTGTCACTCCAGGCCCCTGTCAAGAGTCTCTCTCCATCTTTCCTGTGGGCTCCCTTCAGGCACTGAGAGGCCGCAGTGAGGTCACCCCAAATCCTTCTCTTCCCCAGGGAGAAGAACAAGATGATCTTTAAGATCCCTTCCAACCCAAACCTTTCAGTGATTCTCTGATTCCCTCTGCAGCAGAACACACCCAAATCAACAAACCCCGAAAAACAGCAGCAGGAATTTCAAGCTGTGTCAAAGAATATCTAACCACTTATGTCACCAAAACCTTAGCTACCAGCACACACTTAAAGGTTTGATGTGGCCTGATACCATTTGCACACACCTGGCCCCTGGAACTCCTGAATGGCATAAAATTCACTTCCTGTGCAATTCAATGTATCAAACTGCTCAAGTGTTTGATGTATGCAAATATATTCAGATGTAGTGTTTTATATGCAGATAATAAAAATTACTAGTATCTTACATATAGAACTGGCTTCAATGAGAGGTAAATAATCAGAGCTGAGGATGCCACTGAACAGGAAGGAAAGTGATAAACCCACAAATCTTTTACTCAGCTCATATCTACATCTGCACTCTTACTAAGCAAGCTGCTTATGGGATAAGAGATTTATGAGTCAGGAGAAGTTCAAGGATTGTGTTGTCAACACTTCCAGCAGTTGAAGCACTACCTTGCTCACCTTGTTCCTTGGCTAGAGTGTGCTCCAAAGCAACTCTGAACTCCTGAAATGGTATTTTTGTGAATATACTGCCAAGGGAGGTTCATGTCATCCCCCCCAATTCACGCTTTCTAACAACCACCTCAGCTCTCAATTGCTGGCAACAGAAATAAATGACAGCTGGTTTGATGAGTACTCTCTCAACAATGGGGAACACAATAATGGATGTTTTTACAGCAATAGAATTTACCACAGTATAATAATTGAATGGCTGAATTAGTTTTGCTAATATGCAATTACCAGCCCATGTATGTTTCTGGGAAATTACAGTGGTTTCAGATGACCACCAGCCATCAATAAATCACTCTGAAAGCCTCTCCAAACTTTCCAGCACATTTGGGTTTAGTCCACAAAGCTCCTGCATGAAAAAAAATCCAAACTCACTTCTATTTAGAGCAAAAAGAAGCCCTTAAGAGGCACAGTGAAGCAGGTGAAGATGCTTCTGGCACAGGGTTTCTTTTTCTCGATTGCCTTGCTTATGCACCATGCAACCAATTGCACAGACCTTGAAAGGTTTAGAAGAGATTACAGGAAGGGATTTTTGGCAGAGGTACTGAGCAGCCAGTCTCTGTGCACAGGACTGGGAGATTGCATCAACTTGTGTAAATTGAGGTCTTAAACCCCAGTATTTTCATTTTACCAGCACAGATTTTTCAGTTTAATTAATCTGTGAGGGTCTCAGGGAAGTCATTCAGCCTCTTCGTGCCTCAGTTCCCAGAGCTGTAAGGGAGAAGGAAATGTTGTCTCTCCCACAGGAGTGTGGTGAAGGTGACCTGCAGTGAGTGGAGAGACAAATCTGCCATGTTCCACCCATCTGGGTGCAAACTAGGGTACTTCTGGCTCTGGGGCTGCTGTCTTTATGACCTTAGGCCAGTGATTTCAAGTGTGAATCATCTAGCAAAATTCCTTAATTTAGGTGACTACACCTAATAAACTTCTACAAGGCCTAAGGGAGTTCTAGGGGCTGATCCACACAGAGGAATGTGCTGACACTCAGGGTGCCCCAAGGTGTCTCACCTGAGCTCCCACTGTTCTGACAGGCAAAGGGCTCCTG
Source organism: Regulus satrapa (assembly GCA_013396955.1). Lineage (NCBI taxonomy): Eukaryota > Metazoa > Chordata > Aves > Passeriformes > Regulidae > Regulus > Regulus satrapa. Next base: position 154,215 of record VWZN01012787.1, on the reverse strand, counting down.
CAACCTCTGTGCTGTATTTGTGAGATCCACGTGGGTATCAGAGCTATCTTAAGGCATTTCCAGTGGCACTGGACACCTACCTATGTACAGGCATCTGAACTGAGTCCTCTTTTCTTCTATACCCATCTTTTGTCAGCCTTGCCTACTTACTTGATCAGCTCTTTGAGGTAAGAACCTTCTCTCATGATGTGTTTTTTGTGATCAGTCTTGGTTGAGGGAGCCTGAGACAGCCCTGTCTCCAAAAAATGCATTCTCAAGTAACTCCTAGGCCTAGAGAACTCAGAAACCTTTGACTTTCATCTCAAAATCTGCTGTCTTTTCAGCATGTCTTGAATCAGTGTTATTTCAAAGTTGCACTGTGACAGACCAGGACAATGGACTTAATGCTGATCCTAAGTATCATCCAAAAACCTCCCAGAAGTGAGCTTAAAATTATGTATTGAACAACTGGGTAATAACAAGCTCTTACAAAAAAAACCAACCAACCAAAACAAAACAAAAAAACCCAAAGAAAACCCAAAACAAAAAAACCCAAAGAAAACCCAAAACAAAAAAACCCAAAGAAAACCCAAAACAAAAAAACCCAAAGAAAACCCAAAACAAAAAAACCCAAAGAAAACCCAAAACAAAAAAACCCAAAGAAAACCCAAAACAAAAAAACCCAAAGAAAACCCAAAACAAAAAAACCCAAAGAAAACCCAAAACAAAAAAACCCAAAGAAAACCCAAAACAAAAAAACCCAAAGAAAACCCAAAACAAAAAAACCCAAAGAAAACCCAAAAAAAAAAGCCCAAAACCCCAACCCAACCCAACCAAAATCCAAACCTTAGGCATCATGGTACCAACAAGGTTTTTATGCCATGATCTTAGCATAAAAGGAGTGAGAAGCCAAAAGAGAGGTTATGAGCCTTCACTTAAACATCCAAGGGATGCCAGGAATATTGTTCTAATCCTCGAGCTCTACAAAGGACACAGAATGAACTTGATTGTCCAATGGCTCCAATTGAAGCAGCCTGTGGATCTCCAAACCCAGACCTCATGGCATTCCAATTAGCTGGAGCCATGGGTGGAGCACAGATTTAATTCCTGCTATAATTAGTGCAGTACCCACATAATGAGAGTACAGTGCTGATGATTGCCTCTTGTTTTCCCCTCAGAAATCAAGGGAATACAGAATCTCCATATACCTGTCTCTTGGTAGTACTCGAATGTTTCAGTGCTTCTGAGAACTTTGCTCTTCCCTTTCACTCCCACGCAAACCCACAAACAGCACTGAGCTCAGAAATTAATTCTGACCAGCTGCTCCTCTTGAAGGGAGAGCACATAATAGAACTTGCCACTGAACATTCACTGCCATTGGAGAGGGGATTATTTTTCCTTTATTTTTTTCCCTCTAGTTTCTGATATTCCTCCACTATGTGCACTCAGCTGATCAAACATGCCAGTCGTATCAGATGCTACTTCAGAAGCTGAAGAGAGACATTAAATGGTGCACAAATGTTGTGCAGGCCACCTGCAAATGTCTGGGGTTCACACGATAGGAAAGAGGATGCTCTTGTAATTTAAATGCTGCTGTTGAAAGAAAATAATGTGCATTCTGTTTTTAAAATCAGATGCTCTGAATTACCACACTGACATCTGTCAGCCTTATGGCGATTCTGGAAGTCTAAGACAACTCTTCCTTCCTTATCTTTTTTTTGTTTGTTTGTTTGTTTTTTGTTTGTTTGTTTGTTTGCCTGGCAGATACTCATATCATCCTCCCTCTGCAAAGATGTATCTACCAAATTAAACTTGCCTCTGTAAAGGTACTGTGCTTTGTCTGTTTCTTCTGTTCCTGCCCTGCACCTGGAGAAACCTCCTCCCCACAGAAATTAGTATGGCTGCTTTTCATCATCAAACCTTTCACCCTAATTATGCCTGCAAATCGCTGACTTGTGGTGGTCAGCTAGGCCTTGATGTGTCCTCAACTCTTTCCACTTCACCTTTTATTCCCATTTTTCCTGCTCCTCCTGTTCTCCTGCCCGTGCCTGCAAAGCACTGGATCGTGTCTAACATGCAGATTGCAGGCTCTGCAGAGTCTGATTCCCCGTGCAGTGACTACCAAAGTGTTTATGGCAGCAATAAAAATTGAGAATGCAAAATCCTCTTTCCTCCTCTAATGATCTAGTACATCTGCTCCCAGTGATCTGGAAGCCAAATAGAGCAGATATTTATAGGAGCCTGAAAATGAGCAGTTCGACTTTCCAACTTCCAATGGTGGATTTTGGAGCCAATAGGCAGCACAGAGTGTTCTGATCTCTGTCCTCTAAAGCAATTACTGTGTGGAGAACAGCAGACACCTTCCTGAAATTGCTTTATATTTACAACAGCAAAAAAGATTCAGTTTTGTCATGGTCCATCCTGAATCTCTATCTATCTGTGAAATAGGAGAAAAGACAGTGACATGAAGTCCTTAATGAGGCAACAAACTCCTCCATGCAGACAAAAAGGAGCAGGACTTTGGCTGGATTTTATGTATTGCTCCCAAAGTGATGAACACTCTGTTCAAGTCCTCAAGGCCAGGTTTTGCTCAGGGGCTCTTAGCAACCTGGTCTAGTGGAAGGTGTCCCTGCCCAAGGCAGGGGGTTGGAACCAGATGATCTTTAAGGTCTCTTCAAACCCAAAGCATTTTGGGATTCTCTGAAAACAGTGTGGGTGATTCACTGGAGAAAAACTGCCCTCCATTTATTGAAGAAAAGGATTGTGGTTGGGACTCCTGCAGCTCAGATTCCTTGGGCCTGTGGTGAATCAGTCAGTAATAGAAGGGCCATACACAGTGAAACAGCTGCAGAGCTGCATCATAAAAGTGATGTGACTCCTTTGCAACTCCCCGAGGCGTTATGAGGTTTAGTTACTGTTTTATTCTTAGGGACCCTTACAGAAAGGCAATCTGTTCATGGCAAGGACTGTTTGTATCATTGCTGCTGCTGGTAAGTACAGTCCTGGTGAAGGTGGCAATAAATGAGCCAGAGTAACATGCAGGAATTCCCTCTCCACCTGTTTTCCATTTCACTGCAGCTGCATTATGCACTAGGGAAGGTTGACCTGGGCTACAGGCACAGGTCTTGTCATAACTCCAGGCTACAGGCCAAATCCTGAGGGATGATGTGGGCTAGCTCAATGTACTTCCATAGACTTCATCCTTCCTTCTTGTCTTGACTACTGTGAGAAGGTTGGAGCTGATCCATTTGGGATTGTCTACGCTCCTTTGGTTTGTGGGTTTGTCCTTGTTGCCCTAGAGTACTTTGAGACAATTTTTTTTACACACCAGTGTGGGAAAAGCACAATGATGGAGTATTCTCCTAGCTGGAAATGAACAAACAACCCCTCTGAGAGGAAAGCACTGACCTCTGCCACGGGAGACTCCATGGAGTACAGAGCAGGCACTGACCTTGGAAAGAAAGCCTGGTTCTGAGTATGCAGGTCACATACCCCTGTCTCATCTGCTTGTTAAAAAAACAGAGGGTGTACAATTTGTCTTCATCTGTCTTACAGCAGATGAAGGAAGCCTTTTAATGACTTTCTGTCAGGAGGAGATTTAGACAATTAAAATATGATATAAGGATCCTGTAGCTAGCAAGGCCCAAATTAATGATATAAAGAAAGCAGACAGAAGAAAAATGGGCCTCCTTTTGCAAAAAAAAAGTCTACATGGCTCATGGGCTTCCTTAAGACTACAGAGATTGTGCACTGAAATTAGGATAATTTGATCTGCCTCAGGCTGATAGTTCTATCTCTGTGCTAAGTAGGTAAGGAAGAAGATTTAAAGAGAGATTTGGATGTTTTTTGCTGCCCCTTGCAAAAGCCATCTCCAAAGGCATGCATTTAGGACTCTGCTGAGTGCCAGCACAGGCAGTCACCAGGGTGGTTTGTGCAGTGCCAGGCTTGCCCTCCACATAATTCACCAACAGATCCCTCCCATCTGCTTACAAAAGTATTCACTTCAGGATTTTATGGACTCACCTGCCCAGCTCCTTCCCCAGGAGCAACGTCTCAGCCAAAAAACAGTTGCCACCAGTAAAAGGTGATGAGAGGAGGGCCTCATGTCACACCTGAGAGCTTGCAGTGACATTCTGGGGACCTGGGGATGCTCCCTCAGCATGGTGGTAGGGGTGCAGCAAGGTTTCCACCCCACAAATGGCAGAAATTTCTCATAATCTCAATCTCACAGACCAGCTGTGGCCCTAAATCTATAGAATAACCTACTCTTCTGTCAGGAAATTACTTCTGTTGGAGCCCTTATACCTCAGATAAATGGATTATCAGAGGTAACCTGCAGATCCCAGGCAAATATTCATTCTCTCTGAGCTATCTGGAAATCAGCCATAGATGCCAGGGCTCAGCTGTGGACTAAGGACTCCTGTCAGCTATTTTATTACTTGATTTTGGTTTTTTTGCCTTTTAGCCATGAGTCTTTAGCCATGTCTCAGACATCACAGTATCTTCTCCTATACTTGGGAACATACAACAGCTGCAAGAAATCTGTCTAAAAAGTTGATTAAGCAATAGAATAATAGACTCTCTTGGATTCTAGGATCGTTGGGTCCAGCTCCTGACCCTGCACAGACACACCAACAATCCCACCCTGTGCATCCCTGGGAGCATTGTCCAAATGCTCCTGGAGCTCTGGCAGCCTTGGGGCTGTGACCATTCCCTGAGGAGCCTGTTCAGTGCCCCCCCACCCTCTGGGGGAAGAGCTTTCCCTCAAATCCACCCCACCCCTGCCCTGTCCCAGTTCCAGCCGTTCCCTGGGTGCTGTCCCTGGCCACACAGAGCAGAGCTCAGGGCCTGCCCCTCCTCTTCCTCTCCTGAGGAAGCTGCAGAGCTGCTGTGGGCTCTCACTCAGGATGCCCTGCAATTGGACTATTGTCCTGAATTAAAGATTTATTTTTCTTTTTTTTTTCACTGTGGATCATGAGAGGGAATGTTCTAGAGATGTTGGCACTATTTGTACCAAAATGGTCCAACTCACACTTCCCCTGGACAGAACTGGCAAGTGTAAATCACAGAATGGCCTGGGATGGAAGGGAGCTTAGAGATCACCCAGTTCCACCACCCCTGCCTGGGGCAGGGACACCTTCCACTAGACCAGGTCCCTTCCCTAGGTCTGAGAGGGCCTAATGACACTTAAACACAAGACAATGCATCTTAAAAGAATACATTGACTTCTGAAATGATGTTCTGATTTGAATGCCACCCTCAATAGAATTTTACCCTCTTCTGCCATCACTTCTTCCATGGTCTTTGCTCACCCAGAGATTTTGATGACCTAAGGTTTTCCTCCACAGCTCTTTAGACCCCACATGTACAGCATTTCATTTGACCTCTAATGAAGCCATTCAAATTTGCTTGCTTCCCCACCAAAATGCAGTGACCAGTGACCAAACTCCATTTTCCAATAAAAAAGCACCTAGGGGAGAAAAAACCTTCAATCACTTCAGATGTTTCTCACCTTTTTTCTTTTTGTACATGTAGTACTCTTCTCCACAGTGTTAACTCCCTTAAAAATGTAGTAAAATGATGAGATTTTTGAGAACTATAAGTTTTCATTGTATTTATCTCAGAAATTAAGAGTTTGAAAGTATTATTAATAGTAATCTTACTGAAAAATTGTAATTAAAAGCACCAAACCAAAAGAACAGAAAACAAAAACCAAATCAGCAAACAACCCTATGGGAATTGCATAGTCACTGTATTGTACTTTGTGAAAAAAAAAAAAATTGTGCTGAGTAAATCAAATGTTAAATGCTGTGAGATCAGCCCTGGAAGGAGGACATGCTCCTTTTGTAAGGGCTGAAGGGAGGATGCTCCTGAACAACTCTCACCTGAATCTGTCAGGGAGGTGATAACAAGCAGGCTTTGAGATGGACTAGCAGAGTCTTGTACCCACACAGACCCAGCAGAAAAAGGGGAGGTAAGGCTGGAGCCTAGGCAGGTGTGGTGTGGCTGCAACCTGCCAGACTCACAGCATTCTACCTCTTTTGGCTACTGCAATGAATTAATTAATTAATTTAGCAAGACTAGAGCTATGCACCATATGCCTTTTTTTTCCTTTTTTTTTTTTTTTTTTCCTCCAGATGAACAGAGAATTGTCACTGACATCTCTGACCTCTACTGAATTTCCATTTCCCTCAGGTGAGCAAACTGCAAGGCCAAATCTATAAACAGAAAGCATTATGTAATTTATTAAGACTGGGATTAAGTACCATCAGGAACTGTTATAGTTAGGATGGATCCTAAGCTAGATTTTTTTTTAAAATTTCTACCACTAGAGGCCTGTAATGTGCTGCACATTTGGAAAAATCCACATTATGTCAGTGGCACGAAAGTACCATGAGTACAAATCTGCACCGTGATTGTAAAGTTTCTACGCATTTAATTTCAACTTCTAAACGTGGCTTTCTGCCAATGGCAGAACAAGTTCAAATAAGCAACTTTTCAGCAGTTTTATAATAAAAGAAAACACTTAATGAGCAAACCATTTAATATTTATGAACATGAACAACTTTCCTCAGCTCTCTTTGAAACCCATGGACTGACCTCTTGTGTAACATTTCTTGGATTGGGATTTACTGAACAGACACCCAGACAGTTGGTTTCAAGTTAGGAATAAATAGAAAAATAGGAATAAATATTCACATCTAGCATGTTTATGCATTTGTTTTAACAATACAAATACATCTGACATCTTCACTAGTGTTGGTAGCCTGGAAAAAGTACCTCACCTATGCATAAAGGCTTAATGCTACTAGAGAAATACTTTTTATTCTAAAGTAGGCATAAGAGGTGGGTATTTCCAAAACAATAATGCTGTTTATATGATGTTGGGGGACTTTTTTTGGTTTGGTTATCTTTTATGTTGATTTGGCCACTTGATCACTCTGCTTTGCTCTGATAGGCAAATTTTCTGCATGTATGGCCATATACATGTGGATTTCAGAGTAACCCCTGACATCTGTCTGTAAGTGAATTTCCAAGGGTAAAATCAAGCTGAGCACTCAGACTGGTGGTTTTCTACCCCTGACATCCCCCCAGTCCAGATCTAATAGTTACTCTCTTACAAGCTGGCCACAGGTCCATGGGCAGAGCCACTGACATTTCACCATGATAATTTCAGAGCTGCTGCTTCATCCTGAAGAGCGCATTCCTTTGCAAGTCACCACACACCTCTCACGGGAGATGTCTGCAGAGGAAGGCAAGAGATGGCAGCAGAAATTTCTTCCTGGGATAAGATTCATCTCACCTAACTTTACCCACCTGAAAGTTGGATGTCTTCAGCAAACCCACAGACCCTGGAGACAAACCAGTGTTATTGGGAGGTGAGTCACCGTGCCTGTCAGTTCTACCATGAATCACCAGGTAGCAGTGCCTTGGTTTTGTACTAACAAAATAAGGAGCCCAGAAGAGACCAGACAGTTAACTGAGACTTTATGCCTGAGTGTCATCGTTCAAATAAGGGAAAATATGCTTTTTGCTGCCCCCAGTGCTGGCTGTCAATGGCAGTACTGGAAATATGCAGCTGTGAAGCTCTGTGCCGAGGGCTCTGTGAGGTAATTTCTCCGAGTGGGACATCGAACAAGCAAAGTCGAGTGTAAAAAACTGGAGATGCTTTGATTTGCTGGTGCTGCCTCCCCCAGTGCTGTGAGTGCTAAATGACTCCATAAAACACAAGGGAGTCAGACTTACCCAGAGCCCTGTGGCCACTCCTCTGACAGCCACTGATGGCACAGGGCTGTGCCATCCCCACAGGAGGTGCTGTGCTTTCCTGCCCTGACCTTCCCACGCTGGGGCACTGCCACCATCCTTCTCTGAGCCCAGAACCGGGGGTCACTGCAGAGCCTGAGTGCAGCAAGGCAGTGAAAAAGCAAGGGGAGGAGGCGTTTTGGAGGTGGAAGCGCTTCCCTTGCCACCCAAAGCCTGAAGGTGACTCATCCTCCTCTGCACCCGCTCTCACACGGCTCCTTCATGCGCTGTTCTTCCCTTCCTCTCCCTCCCTTATAGAGGGGATCCAAAAAGTCCTTCTTTCCCCAGAAACTGATCCTTTTTTTGCTTGGTCACTGGTGCATCCAGCCCTGTTTTTATGCATCGCTTCAGGCACTGCACAAGTCTTAAGGCATTTACTGCAGAACAGGGCAGCAAATCTGACACGTTTGGTGGAATAAGCATTCCAAGTCAGGGGCTCAGCAGATATAAACTGATGTGACTCCAGAGAATATATGACTCTCGGTCCTCGCTTTGTCTCCTGGGACAGCAAATGCAAAATGCCCCTGGTGAAGGCTTTGAGAGCAGACTAGTTTAAACTGGGCACAGCTTTGCTGATTTTCAAAACTGTGCTGCTTCTAATTCACACCAGCATGGGAATGTTCGATAACAGCCTTATTGTGCGCTTCAGCGCCCAGCAAAACCCATCCTCCCACACACAGAAAGGAGGTGTCTGCTAAAATTAAACGTCATTCTAGCACGCTGAATTTTTGTGCTGAAATGTGGCATGTGGAAGAGCTGATAAACAAATCCTCCGGGCTGAGGCTTCAAACAGGAGAAGGCAGGAAAGCAGAATTATGCTGCCTCTCCCCAGCTGTAGAACTGTGGCTGTAACTCTCTGGAACAGAGACCATCTGAGCCTCGGTGTTCCTGGCACACTCGTCCTAGCAAAGCAGAAGTGCCAGAGGACTTGGTGACCCTGGGAAGCTGATCAGCTTCTCCCTCCCTTCTCAGCATGGGAAGCCAGCATTCCCTTCCTGGGGTTGTTAAAGGATACATACACCCCTGGACTCATCAGGGAAGGCTTCCCTCCTTCCTTCTCAAAGCTACATGAGTAAGCTCAAGTGAACAAACTACGTGGGACGTACAGAAGCAACCATCTCATCCTAAAACGACTCCTTCAGCCTGGCTGAGGGTGCCCTTTAGGCAAACAGCTTAGCTCTGCACACATGAGACAGGCTGCCCCAGCTGGCCCGAGCAGGTGTGCTGCTCTGACATCAGGGGACACCAGCTGAGGCTCAGGTCGGGCCCTTCTCCCAAGTCCATGTGTTTCACAGGACACGGGGCTGTAGCGCTGCACTTGGAGCAGCCACTCAACTTCTGTAATTAATAAAAAGCAAAAACGAGCCCTCTGGCAACGGAGGCGGAACACCTCAGTGTGACTGCATTGCAAATTGTTCTCTTCCCTCAAAAAACATGGAGAACCATTAGAAAAAGAGAGGTGATAATCCAGCAACCAGGCCGAGGATTAGATCCACCTCGCAGATTTTATTTTCAGCCCTAACTCTCCAATGAGCAGCTTGCTTTAGCCCTTCTGGGAAGTCCTTACCTTCTCATGAAAGATGAAATTCACACCAATATCCTTTAGACAAGCTCAAAACACCACAGAAATATACAAAGTATCATCTTCTCTAATCCTGTTACACCTTCTTTGGGAGGGAAGGTGTTTGTCACATCTCACTGTAGTGCAAGTTTAAGGATCTGTGCTCTGGAGACTTCCCCTCATTCCTCATTCTCTGTACAGTACACCAAGAATTTAACGTTGAGTTTGAGTGGCTTCTAAATTAGGATTTTTAACACAGTTTATGAAAATACCTGCACTCACAGAATCCCAGGTTGGCTCAGGCTGGAAGGGACCGTGGGTGGCTCAGCTGGTCCCACCTCCCTGCTCCAGCAGGGCCATCCCCTGAGAGCACAGGGCACAGGATTGTGTCCAGATGGTTCTGGAATGTTCCCACTGTGGAGACTCCACACCCTCTCTGGTCAATCTGTTCCGTGCCCAGGCACTGCCCAGGGAAGAAGTTCTGCTTCAGATCCAGGGGGAACTTCCTGGGCTCAGTCCCTGCCCGTTCCTCTGGTGCCATTGCTGGGCCCAGAGCAAAGCCTGGGCCCAGTTCACAAGATGAGATGTGGGTTGGAAAGGCCTTAAAGGTCACCCAGTTCCAATCCCCCTACCATGGGCAGGGACACCTTCCACTGTCCCAGGTTGTTCAGAGCCCCATCCAGCCTGGCCTTGGACACTGCCAGGGATCCAGGGGCAGTCACAGCTGCTCTGGGAAACCTGTGCCAGGGCCTCACCACCCTCATAGGGAGCAATTTCTTCCCAATATCCAATCTAACCCTGCTCTCTGTCAGTGTGAAGCCATTGCCCCTTGTCCTGTCACTCCAGGGCCCTGTCAAGAGTCTCTCTCCATCTTTCCTGTGGGCTCCCTTCAGGCACTGAGAGGCCGCAGTGAGGTCACCCCAAATCCTTCTCCTCTGCAGGCTGAACAATCCCAATCCCCTCAGCCTTTCCTCCCAGCAGAGCTGCTCCATCCCTCTGGTCCCCTGGGTGTCCCTGCTCTGGCCTGGCCCCAGCAGCTCCCTGTCCTTGCTGGGTTAGCCCAGGGCTGGAGGCAGCCCTGCAGGGGGGAATCAACAGAGAGGGGCAGAGGGGCAGAATCACATCCCTGTGACCTGCTGGAGTCCATGCAATGAAACATATGGACATGGGAAAAAAAGCCAAGCTTCATTCCGCCCCCCCTCCCCCATTTCAATTTCTTAGCTTATGGATATAAATAAGGGACAAATTGATATAACTAATAGACAACTCTCCTGCAGCTGATTGCTACTACCAGCGTCCTGTTCAGCACACACACTCAGATGGGGTACAGCTACTGAACACAGAAACCAGATACGCCCTGCATGCTAACACAGCTTCTGTATTTTCTGGAAGTGGAAGCCTGCCCAGGGAAGTGATGGCACTCCCACCACAGTGGAACCCCTCCTGTTCCCATGCAGGAGCAGGGTGGGAAGCAGAAATTGAGCATCCTGCTCCCAAGCCCACAAAGCAGTGTCACTGAGGCAAAAGCCTTGGATGCAGGAGAAGGGGAAAGGGGAAAAAGAAGCCATTTCCTTCTGGCTTTCAAAACTAAACAGCAGATTTATAGCTCATGAGCATTCGGTTAGAGCCAGGTTCAAGGCAGGCAGGTGTTGGGTCAGCAGCTCTGCAGTGCTGTCAATGCCTTTCACTCCTGCTCTGCTGTTCCTGTGGGAACTGTTCTGGCATCCACCTCACTTGAAATCTGCTGCCCATGGCCTCAGGGAACAGCCATGCCCTTTGGGACCCTCATTCCCTCTTTTTCCCCTATTCACAGGGAAGAAAGTGACTGCAAGGGGATGGGATGGGGATGGGATGGGGATGGGATGGGGATGGGATGGGGATGGGATGGGGATGGGATGGGGATGGGATATTTCAGTTGGAAAGGACCCACAATAACCATCCAGCCCTACAGCTGGAGCACTTCAGGGCTGACCAAAGGTTAAGGACATTGTCCAAATGCCTCTCAAACAATGACGGACCTGGGGCATTAACCACCCCTTCAGGAAGCCTGGTCCAGTGTCTCACCACATGTCTTAAAGAAATGCTTCCCAAAGTCCAATCTAAAACTCATCCAAGGCAGGGGAATATGTTGCATTTGCTGCTACTGCAGAGACAGAGAACTAGGAAAAGGAAGGATAAATTTCCCAAAATTGTCTCTCTGAAAAACAGACTTGGATAGTTAAGCTACAGCTGCTGTTGTGCCATCATTCACGCTAATATTTGTTGTTGTGTTCAACTATTAAATTCAGGTAAGTAAACTCTCAAGTAAAGGCTGAATGATGACCAGTATTTTCTCATCTTTCCTTTCCTTTTTTCCTATGTGCATATTTGAAGGAAAGATGGCTTTCTTTCCTTTCAACCCTTTTACCAATCTCAGATTTCTGCCACTTGGCTAAGTTGACTTAATTTTTTAATTTTCTCTATAATAAAGAAGATTTACATGAAGCTGTTCTAGTGAACTAGGCATGAAGATCTAGAAATGAAAGGGTGGTTGTTACTGTGAAATCTGTTATTGCTTCAGTGTCTGACCCTGATTGTGTTGGCCCTCTATTTCTTGTGAGAAATAACAGTAAATGACATCCAGTCCTCCTGGATGGGAGGGCTGATATCAGCGATATCAGTGGCTGGGAAGAGACCTGCTGCACTTACAGACTCAAATTAAGTCTGTCCCTCCACCAAAATAATAAACCCCCAAAATACTGGACACCAAGACCTTCTAGGACTTCCATGCATCTGTAGAGGATGTGTTTATGCTGAGAGGGAATCCTTTCTGTTGTTGCCATCTCAAATGCACAGGAAACATTTCTTTTGTGGATGTGAACCCTTCTGTTGCAATTCTCCACACATAGGAGGTGGCAGGATTCCCTCTAAGAAATTAAAGTCCTTGCATGCCCCCACACTGATCTATCCTTCAGGATTCCCATAAGGACTTGGAGCAGCTTATTTGTCATTTGTTAATCAAACTCAAGGGGATTTTTAATGTGAAAAAGTCCTTTGAACAAGACAGTCAAATGCATCCAGTGAGGATTGCTCTAAAATGCAGACTGGCAGTCAGTACGGCTGATATTTGGTTCCAGAACTTTGACCCAAAGAAAAACCAGGAGGGGTGTGGAAAATTGTTCTTTTAAAATCTTCCACATGCTGCCACAGTGCTCAGAGCCTCAGAGCAAGAGACTCACCAATGTTTATGACTCCAGGGTCAGCACTGCTAATTGAGTTAATTGAGGCTGTTCTGATTTGCACTGTCAGAGAACATGACCCCAAAATGTTGCATTTAAATTCATTTTCCCCATGTTTCCAGAGCTCCAGTGAGAGACAAACTGCCTCCCCCTCAGGAGTCACAGGGCAGGGGGTGTATAAAATAAGACAAGAGCTGTTTGACTCTCCCTGTACTATCAGGGGCAGGAATGAGGGGAGAATATAGATGGAGTGTGTTTATCAAGGGTGAGCAGGAAGTGGATGGAGATCCTCTGATGCAGGCAGTGTTTCCATGATCTCCAGATCTCCCCTGCAGCACCCCACTAATCCCACCACTACCAAGGCACCTGTCCCTCCAAACAGAGAGCTTTGGGACCCTGCCACGGTTTCTGTGCCAGAGAAGAAGTCACACACCAGTTCTGCTGCAGCAAGCAAGGATTCTCTTTGCTGCACATTTCTCCAGGACCCAACCCAGCAACCCTGACATTTTGTCCAGAGGCTGATTGCCCCCTGCCCTGCTTCAGCCACAAAACCTTCTGACCATCCCACTTCCACAGGGGCTTGCTGGCTGCCCATCCCTCCAACTGCTTTGCATCAAACCCAGTTAATGCCATGAACAGAGCCCTGTAACCCAGGTGAACTCTGGCTCACCCTGCTACTGCTATCTGCTTTCACCTCAGCTGCCTCCTCCAAATGATGGCTGCTGACCTGGTAATTTAAGCCTGGTCTCCCTTCACACGATTATATCATTCCTAGAAACTGCAGTTGGCTTTGTAATGGAGCAGGTCCTCTGTGCAGATCCCGAAGGTGCTTTCTAGGATGCTGTGGTGATCCTCACAAATTCCCCTGTACTCCAGGTGTCATCTGAGGCATCACCAGATGTCAGCTCCCTTGGATGCAGAGTGATGTGCACACCATGGATTTTCTGAGTTCCTGCACCAAAAAAACACTTTCACATTCCTCCTGCTGGCTGCTGCTCATGAGAAGCATGAAAAACTACAAGCCACAGTTCTAAGCAATTATAAGCTCCTGTCCTGATGTGTTTCCCATTAAAACAGCATGGGAGAACTTCTGCTGGGAAGTGTCCCTCCTCATGGCAGGGGGGTTGGGACCAAATTATCTTTAAGGTCCCTTCCAGCCCAAACCATTCCATGAGCTTTGTGATCTTCGGGGCAAAACCTTATGGGCACAGCAAAGAGCTGTCTCCTCCTATGCAGAAATTGAGGAGCAAGACACTTTCCCCTTTTCAAGAGGAGATGGAAGTTTGTGAAGCTGGGGTTATGAAATGGACAAGGGATTTTCCACCCTCAGCCCCTGGAATGAGCTCTGAGAGAGAGAGGCCAACTTGAACTGCTGCCTGAATGCTACAGAAACAAACTGGCCAAGCTGGCAGCTGCTGAACCATTGGTAGTCACTCTCCCAGAATGGCCATCAGCTGCCGCTTTGACAGGAATCCAGCATTGTTTGGTGGCATTTACCTAAGGGGACAGATATTTCTCTGCATCAGGGAGAGCAACTGAAGCTTTCAGAACTGTGTCTGCATGTTTATTGCTTTTTGTTGTTGTTGTTGTTTTTGCATTTGAGAATTATTCCTGTCACAGCTCAGATTCTGACTCAACTCAATTAGCATTGGAAAGGTCATCTCACATAAACTTAGGTAGATGAAGGACAGGAAGTTTTACACCATTTCCTTCCCTTCCTTGCTGCAGAAGGGAAAGTCTAAGCATTTCTATTCTTGTGTTTGGCTCTGGTCCTGCTGTGCAGGGCCAAGAACAGGACTTGATCCTTGTGAGTCCCTTCTAGCTCAGGATATTCCAAGATTCTGTGGGATGATACTATGTTATCTATGAATGTTCAATTTTATCTTTATCCAGAAGAGAAACCTTCCAAACCAGTGCTTCTGCTCATTTTCTATGGCTATGAAATATGCTTGAAATGAGTGGAAACCACTGTATTAGCTAGGAATGCTGGCCCTCAGGCAGTGTGCTCCTGGACACATCCAATTAATAGTGTGTATTTAATAGTATGTCATTAAGATTATGTTGAGTTGGTTTCACCCTCATAAACCACACATCTCACTGCATGACCCAGCTGGATTGCTCCAATTTTGTTTCAATAATGTTTCACGAAGTAGGCCAAGTTAACAGGGTAATTTTCATGCAGTTCATGCTATAAGTTTTGCCTAATACTTTTATGTCTCATCCAGCAGCTCTCAGATGCTTTTTGAGATGACAAAAGTCCATTGTTAACATAGTCCATGATAACAATCCATTGTTATTTGTGTTTCTGCTAACAATGAAATCATCATGGATTTGCTCTCTATAGAGCACCTGACCATCCTTCCTTGGACAAAGAAGTGTGCCACCTCATTATTCAAGGATTTAGTCCAGCATTTTAAACTAACTTCTGTCTGGGAAAACTCACTCTTAATATCCAATCTAAACCTCCTTCTCTGTCAGCGTGATGCCATTCTCCCTTGTCCTGTCACTCCAGGCCCTTGTCAATAGTCTCTTCATCTTTCCTGTGGGCTCCCTTCAGCTGCTGGAAGGATGCAAGTTGTGTGGATGTTGAGGGCTGCAAAAGGACAGTGGGAGAGAACCAGACATGTAATTTTGCAGGCACAGCCCCAAGCCACTGGTTTCCACACCGTGACATGATAGCTAGTGAATGCAGCAGTCCCCCACGGTCCTGGCTCTGGAAAACTGGAGCTGACCCTCACTGTTTGGTCCAGCATGCCAAGTTTACCACACAGCCATGGTTTTCACTCCCCCTTTCCCTAGAAAGTGGGGTTTCCTAATGGCCTGAGAAACACATTGCACAGTTTCTGCCCTTTGTCCCCTACAGGGACTGGTGTTAATCTGGTGGTTTTCATTGTCTCTGCTAGTGCCTGTCCTCTGCCTTAAGGATAAACTCGATGCACATTTCAAGAATTGCTCATGCAGTACAAATTATTCCAGTAGATTCTAACACGAGAGAGGAACCACTGAGAGCAGCACGAAGCTGGTGGGAGGCATTGCTTGGAGAAATTCCAGGACCAGAGCAGCAGACCCAGGAGGGAGAAAGCTGCAGACAGCCCAGAGAGCAGAGCCAGAGGCAATCTGTGTGTGGCAGCATCGTGCATCTCTACAGGAACCATGTGATGGGGTCAGAGACTGACATCTGACACACAGCAGAGCAGTGCTTGGAAGCACAGGGTCTCTGTCCTCTGTGCTGGCTTTGCTTCACTGCCTCATCTCATGATCATGGGTACACACCCAGAAGCTACCAGCAACATCTTCCCCCAAAAACACCTTTTTTGCATCTGTTTCCACCAGCACTCCCCTGGATTTCATCAAGACTGCTGAAAGGAGAGAGAAAATCACTGGAAATGATTGTCCTTGGTGGTCTGGGGGTGCAGATTATCCTGCGTGTAGCACAGCCAGCTTGTAGTCACAGTAATCCATGGTTCCCCTGGGGCTAAACCCCCCTCAGTGTCTGCTGAGCTGGTGCTCGCCTCTAGCTCAGGATCAGATGGAGCTGTGGGGGTGGTGACACACGCTTGGAGGCACTTCCAAAAGAAAATTCACAGAGGAGCCACCTGAAGCAGAGCAGTCACTGCAAATGCCACCTCCCTGCCATCATGGAGCAAGTTCAAAGCGTGGGGGTTTCCACAGGTCAGTGACACAGCAGCAAAAACAAGGCAGAGATAATCTGCTGGGTATTAGTGGAGGGATATGGGTAGTAAAAGGTCAGCTAGTTCAGGAGAAGCCCCTTTGATGTTTCAGATCTGCCTATGATATATGAGAAGTCCTCTACCTTCCAGAACTGGCAGCAGGAGCTACTGTTTTTCTCACACTCTCCATGCCTGTAGCAAGCAAAGCAAGGACATATTCAGCACTGCCTGGCTTGGAACTGCTGGGGTTTTTTTGGGATGAGGGAATTGGAAAGACATATTTTAAACAGAAAAGGCCCAGAGTTCATTTCCATTCCTGTTCCCATGTTGCCCAACCACTGTGTCCCCCTTCCTTAGGTTTGGCCTAGGGCTGGCATCGAAAAACAGAGATTCAAAGCAGACTTCCACTGCCCTGCCTCCCCAGTTCTTCTTATACCCCACAGCAACTACCACATCCCCAGCCTTGCTCAGGCGATGAAATGCCAGGGGACTTTGGCTGGAGGCTGCATGTGGCTTCACACTGGAAGACTGTGGGTTTAGATTGGGTATCAGGAAGAATTTGCTCCCTGTGAGGGTGCTGGGGCCCTGGCACAGGCTGCCCAGAGCTGCTGTGGCTGCCACTGGTTCCCTGTCAGTGTCCAAGGCCAGGCTGGATGGGACTCTGAGCAACCTGGGATAGAGGGAGGTGTCCCTGCCTATGGCAGGGGGCTGGAATGAAATGATCTTTAAGGTCACTTCCAACCCAGGCCATTTTAGGCTTCCATGAGGATTTTCAGTGGATCACAACTGAGAAGTAAAAGGTGCCAACCAGCCCAGGAGCTGTGTCCTTCAGATGGGAGGTCAGGAGCAAAACCTACCAGTCCTACTTTTTGGACCTGCAGCACTGCTCTACTGTTCCTAAGCAAGTCAGAACTCTAACTTCAAGAAATCAGGGCCACAGCTAAGCCAGCAGCCTGAAACTTGACCTGGATTTATTCCGTGAACATGTTTTCCTATGCTCAGGGTACGGCTGTGCTTGGATGTGGGGATGGCACGAGGAGCACAGATCTGATCACACAGTTAATCCTTCATTACAAAGGTACTTGCTGGCTTCTCAGCTGGTGGGAGGGAGGGAGACAGACAGATGAAACCCTGACATTTTGTCTGCACAGAACTAGAGACCTGGACTTCCCCAGAGAGGAAATGCTGCTGGGTACTGCCAAGAAAGGGCTTTGCTGTGCTCAGGTTTCCCTGACTTAGATCTGTTTGGGGATACAGAGATGGAGCTGCTGCCACAAAAGGTCTCCTACCAACCTGCTGTTGGTAACATTTTTCTCATGGTTCCCAAGCTCCTCTGTCTCCACAGAGAACAAAATAACATTCCCACATTCCCTTTGCAGCACAAATTCACCCTCACCTCAGGCAGCTGCATCAATCCCTAGCCTTTGGTAAAGCAAATCCATTTTGAGGAGCTCCACTTTGAGCTCCACTGCCTCATTCTTGCAGACAGAGCTCTCCAGGGCTGGGACTGCATTATGGCTCAGCTGAGCTCAGGTCACTCCGTGCGCAGCACCAGCATCTGCAAAGTCATCCAGACTTGGCTGCAGAGTGCCGTGCCGAGTCTGGGCACGGCTCCTGCCGGCAGGACTGGCACCGGGAGCACGGGCAGCCTCGCCAGGGCTGGACAGAGTCCAGAGAAGAGAGGGGGACAGGAGCCCAGGCTCGCTCGAGCTGGGGCACAACCTGTCACAGCATCCATTCTGAATTCCCCACTCGCTCTGCCCCCTCTTCCTCCTTGTCCCTGGTGGAGGACAGGAGAGGTTACTGGATCACCTGGTCATGGCCAGCTGTCGTCATGCCCCTGACGACTGCAGTTTAATTATAGGAAGTGGACTTGGCCCAGCTCCAGAAGTCAAGGACTCAGGTCTGGTGTCCTATAATTTCTTTCCCCCACTACTCAGCAGCACTAAAGTGTCTGCAACTCCAAACAGCTCTAACTTGCTCAGACTACTGGACCAGTTCTTTAGAGATGACTGTTCTTGTTTTTAAGAAACAACTCCACCTTCTAGGATATTTCATGTAGAAACTTCTGAGCAGCGCCACTCACTATAAAATAACGAACACACAATCCTGAAAAATGAGCTGCAGCAATGTTATATACAACCAAAAAAGGAAGGGAGGAGAAGAAGAAAACACTAATCACATCTGGATGCGCCCACAGTGTCACCATTGCACTGGCAATTACGCCAAGGCTGTACATTTGTTTAAAAAAGCAGAAGGAGGATAGGTTCTTTAATCCCACTCCTCTTCTAATTCAAACCAGGCTGAAAGGGATGTCTGCCTTTCAGAAATGTGAAGCCATTTCACACACCTGTAACCCACTCCTCTTGTGCCTATGCTGCTCTCATGCTTACAGGAAGAGAGAGGGATGAAAATCTCCCAAGTGACAGCTGCAAGAGAAGGGATTACTTTCCCCCCTTATTCCAGCACAGAGGAGTCTGTGCTGTGGGAACTGGGAACAACTTCCACTTGAGCATTGCTGCTCATGCAGGTCAGCACTGATTCCTGGCTCTGAGAAGGGGGTAAAAGGCTCCACATCAGTGAGCTGCATGCTCTCCACAGCTGGCAAGGGAGCGAGGAGCTCAGGGAGTCCATGACAGCATTTGACAAAAGAGCTGGAGAAAGCCACCCCTGCTGTGAGCACAGACACCATTCCTGCTGCACAAAGTGGAACACTAGGGCAGGCTTTCTAGGGACACAAGCATTAGCTGGGACAGATAAAAATGGCAGTAACAGAAGATGAAATGCAAGGCATTCCTTGCACATTTAATTCTCCCCTTAGTGATGCATGTCCTTTTCATTTGCCAGGCTGGTGCCATCACCAAGGTCAATGTAAATGTGCTGTCAGATGCAGGAAATTAGTGGGAAACTGAGCATTTCTGAATGTCCCCAGGATTTCTGATGGCCTCTGCAAAATTATGGCACTGGGCTTCATTCTCTTGTCACAAGTCCCACTTGTGCAGCTAAATCAATTTTTTTTCCATTTAGGGAAGAGAAGACATTGCCATTAATCTGATCTCCCAACCAACAGAAGCTCTCCCATACCATGCTAAGACAGAGGGTTTGCTGGAATTTTAGAAGGGATAAGAACATCACTTCACTGGTTCTTTGCTCCTAAAACACCCCAGCAGCTGAGATTATTTCTTCCCTACAGTCCAACTCTCACCCTAAATGGCAGAGCTGGTCCAGTCAGAGCAGTCCACATTCTCCATCAGTGCTGTGCCAAAAGCTCTGCAGGCAGCTGTGGAACTAAAATAAATAAATAAAAAAAAAGGTTCCAGAAGACAACACTGGTAAAATATCCCTTCTGAGACCAGCCAGTTCTGTGAAATGCAAGAACATTGCTATTGCACCGTCTGCCAGCACCACGGCACTGCAGAAATCCTCCTCTCTGTAGAGGATGGGTGGGCTCCACCATCTGTCTCCCGAGCACTGCAGAGAGCACAACAACTCCCTCTGCACATGCTCTGGCACGCAGCAGCAGCGAGTGATGTCCCCAGCTCTGGCTCCGAGTGGGCAGATGCGAGCAAATAGGATTTATCAATTCATCACTGCCTTGCTTTTAGCTTTGCCTTGGTACCACTGCACTGAATTCCACCGAGCTAAGCTGGAGTAATGCCCCAGGAAACCTGCTGCTCCTTCCCCACCCATGCTCTCACACCCTGCTCCAACCACAGCTTTCACCCCATGGACAGGTGGGTTTGGGGGGCAAACTCTTAGGAAGAAAGCATTAGCAGAGCAGACAGCTTGAGGGAAGTTTCTTTCTCAGTGAAGCCACCTCTGAAATAGACTGGGGAATCAGAGCACCAAAGACCAGTGATAACACTCAGTGTTAAGACCTAGAGAATTGTTTTTATTCCCAGAACTCATTTCATCTCCTAGCAGAGGGCAGGAGGTGCCACTTGTAGTTATTGAATAGGGCAAGGATGGCAAATGACAGGATCCTCATTCCCCATCTCCCAGACAGGCTGTTCCATTGCTTTATAGACAGCGTAATTATTTCTGAAAACCAGCATCCAGCCGGGTCAAGGGAGATGAGACTTGGCCACCAGGTCATCTTCTCTCCATCAAACCCATCCCAATGCAATGTGAGTGGAGGATGTCAGAGATGTCACATCTACCAAAGCTGCTGACTTTTCTCCTAGCAACCCTGACAGTTGCCAGGGAACAACGCCTTGCTGTTACTACGGTGACACAGGGGACCGAAGCCACACGCCACACAACACCCACCTGCCCGGGAAGGGGAGAAATGCTCACCTGGGCTCTCCCATCGCTTCACAGGTGAGGAAAGCCTCCACTCAAGCCACAGAAATTCCAGCAGTGTAAATCAGGAGCAGGGTTCCTGCCACGTCTAGTCTAGAAAGGGCTTTGGCCACCTGTCCAGGTCATCAATGAGTTTGGAATTGCACTGCTTCCTGCCAGCACACAGAGGGTGTTGCTGGGGAGTGACATGGAGTGGGAATCCTAAGGATAGGTCTCAAAGGTGGCAGAGATGTGTCAAGTGATCCAGAAACACTATCACCAAAACCCATCACACAGAAAAGGGAAGAAAAGCTCCATTCTTTGTCGCACTGATGATACCACCACCTATTCTACAAGGAGCAAGAACAGGGAGAGAACAAGGTATATTTTTTTTTTCTTTTTTGCTGTTTACTTGGCACACTTCAGATCTCAAACAGTGCTACATAAAGCAGCAGACCTGTGTAAGTACCAACTCCTGTTGAGACATCTGGCCAGACTATGAGAGATGGATATGGCTACAGTGAAGGGCCTGGAGGGGAAACCACATGAGGAGCGCTTGAAGTCGCTCGGTTTGTTCAGCTGGAGGAGAGGAGACTGAGGCCAGAGCTCACAGCAGCTCTGCAGCTTCCTCACAAGGACGAAGGGCAGGCCCTGAGTTCTGCTCTGTGTGGCCAGGGACAGCACCCAGGGAACGGCTGGAGCTGAGACAGGGCAGGGTTGGGGTGGATTTGAGGGAAAGCTCTTCCCCCAGAGGGTGGTGGGGCACTGAACAGGCTCCCCAGGGAATGGTCACAGCCCCAAGGCTGCCAGAGCTCCAGGAGCATTTGGACAATGCTCCCAGGGATGCACAGGGTGGGATTGTTGGGGTGTCCTGTGCAGGGCCAGGAGCTGGACGATCCTAGAGGGTCCCTTCCAGCTCAGTGGATTCTATGATTTTATGACTGCAAGAATCAAGACCCCACAGAAGCAGGGACAGACACGCAGCCTGCTACAGGATCACATTGGATTTCACACTAGATTTTCTGCCCAGCCCAGGAACTGCAGTTTTCCACTGTGCCACCACCTCAGCACAGTAAACAGGCGGGATTCCAGCCCCTTGCAAAGATGGCAAAGAGGTTTCCTACACCTCCCCCAGTCTGTTCCTGACCCCTGACACTGCAAACCTACAGCCCTACAGAGAACAGGAACAGGATTCCAACTCTGCCTTTTCCTGCCTTAGGAGGCACCAAGTGTCAGGCCAGATGGAGCCTTTTGGAAGAACAAACTACCTGTGTCAGCTAAATGGGAGCCTTGACACCAACACAGATTTCCATCCCCTCTTAATAGAAGCTGGGTTTCTTTCCTTGCTACAGAGGAAGAAAAAAGGCCTTAGATTTTTATCTCCTGGCCTAAAATTGTTCGAGTGTACCTCACACTCCAAAGACAAAGTAGGTGGAATTGAAGATGGATGGAAAGACTGACGTATTCCCTCTCCCCCATCCCCAGCCTGTGCGGAGGGAAGCCAAGAGGAGCAGGGTGTTCCAGCTGAAGGGGTGGTGCAAAGTCCTTCCCTCCTGCAGAGGGAACAGCAGGGAATAGTCTGCTCTCACTCCACGCAAAACAGCACAGCTCCTCAGCACATCCCACCCTGCCACCACCCAGGGTGAGGGCAGAAGATACCAACATCTTTCAGAGCTGCCACTTTGCCACACATCATAGCCAAGAGGATTAGTTCAGCAACGGCAGATACTAAGCTCTGATCATCTTGTTCCAAGGGTACAGATTACTGCAATATGAACCATGGGGAAAAAAAAAAAAAAAAAAAAAAAAAAA
>VWZN01012787.1:118931-131859 GCA_013396955.1 Regulus satrapa | reverse complement strand
AAAAAAAAAAAAAAAAAAAGAAAACTAGCTGAGAAAAAACTCAAGCGAAAACATTTTTTTTTTCTCAGAATGGATAATGAGAGGAAAAAAAAACCAAAAAACAAAACCGAACCAAACCAAAAAAAAAAAACCAAACCAAACCCACATTTTATCATCAGTTTCATCAGTTCAGAAGCTGATTAGAAATGTTTTGCTCCAAACTCTAAAGGGAAAATACAGAACAAAGATTTTATGAAAGGTATAAGCACAAAGGAGCCATTTGATCACTTGGTACCAGCCCCTTGTGTTCCACAGACTCTAATTTCATCCGTTCGCTTCTTCATTACACACAATGAGAGATAAAGCTTCTACTTTCTGAAAGTCATCCAGCTTGAAAACATCAGGAGGTGGTAATGCTTCCCTTGATTTTATCCTCTAGGGAATAACCACTGGATGCACAACAGGCCCTCATTTTCTGTTTCTTACACATCAGGGACAAACGCTAGATCACTTGGAGGGCACAGATATACACCCATGCCATCCAGCACATTCTACCAAAATTATTAGCACATTTCAGAGACAACCACCACTGGAGCCATTTATTATTTATCCAGCTCTGGAAGGTTATCAGCTCCCAGCTGAGATCATCAGACATTCTTTCTCCAATCCTATCTGACTGAAGAGCAATGGAAATCCTGTCTGGGCTTTCTGACTGTGGGAATCCCGCCAGTTTGACCTCCCTTGGTGCTTCCAACAACCCTGTTTATGTAACCACAGAGCCATCCCCTGCCCTGGGGCAGTTGGCCAGAAGGCTGATGGGTAGTCTGGAATTACAGTAAATTTAGATATGAGGTATGGCTTCTGTTAGGAATTGGGAGTGCCTTCTTATGGCTGGCATAAACAGGCCTGCATGAGAGGTTTACAAAACACAATACTGCAGGTCATCAGGGAAATCAAAGGCCGGGACTTTCAGGAGAGATTAGGAATAAAGATCCAGCTTAAAGTCAATGAGAAAGAACTTGCTGCTTCTCCTTGGTGGGCCCCAACCCAAACAGACAAACCCAACACTTAGCTGGAAGCTTCAAATCTCAACTAGGGAGCAGTGGAACTGGCATTTAGGTGATGATTTGAGCTTGTTCTTAATACTTAAGGCAGGCCCAGTAAGGAAAAAAACCTCTTAGTGAGAAAAATTCTTGAACAGATTCCCTGTGATTCACTGTGTTCCTTGCTCCATCTGTTTCCCTTAATATCCAATGTAGCTACACATTAACCTCACATTTTAAGAATGAATGATGAAGGCTGAAGCCAGCATTATAGTCTGCAGAGAAAAGGCTCCATAAGGCTAAGCTAAAAGGAGTTAACACTTCTAAGTGGTGTCTTTCAGTATAAACCTGTCAAACTCTCCCAGCAGTACAACCCTGGAACACTAACCTGCTTTAATATGCTAGAAGCTGTGTCAACTGCTTCTGATGGGTTGCCTTTTTTTAAAAATTTTTTTTAATTTCTTCTTTATTTTCCCCAACCCTTATTTCCTATTTTTGAGCTGAATCTCAAACTAGGGTCTCTCAGCCTCTGGAGGACCTGTGAAAGCAGTGGTCATCCTCTTCTGGTTTGAGCTGGCCAGTGCAAGCCAGGCTTGACACAAACTGGAGGGATGGAGCTGCTGAGGTGCTTTACAGCACAGCGCAGCCCTCAGGAGTGGTTTTACAAGGGCAGAAACTTGCAGGAGGCATTTTTAATATCCCCCTCTGCTATGTGATAGGGAAATGTTTCCAGCACAGCCTGGCCACCCCGTCTCCCTCCAGAAACCCTCTGAACCTTCCAGCTGGGATGGGAGGGAATTCCATGGCATTCAGTCAAAAAACAAAAAAAAACAAAAAAAAACCAACAACAACAACAAAAAAACAAACAAACAAACAAAAAAAACAACAAAAAAAAAAACCCAAAAAAAACCCCAAACCAAACCAAGCAAGCAACCAACCAAACAAACCTCTGCATTTTTAGGTGGTTAAATCAAGAATAGGCCTCAGTCTTAATTTTCACAGGAAATATCCTGTCCACAATACTGTGTGTTTCTTCACCAACCCAGGGCAATGGAGCACAATGGAAAATCATATAGAGAAATCATATTGGGATCTTCATGGATTGGCAGTGAAACATGTAACAGATGGCCTACAAGAAGGATGGAGAGGGACTTTTTATGTGGGCCTGGTGTAACAGGACAAGGGGGAATGGCTTACCACTGATACAGGGTAGGTTTAGATTGGATATTGGGAGGAAATTCTTCCC
This sequence comes from Regulus satrapa, assembly GCA_013396955.1. NCBI lineage: Eukaryota > Metazoa > Chordata > Aves > Passeriformes > Regulidae > Regulus > Regulus satrapa. The sequence continues at coordinate 129,591 of VWZN01012787.1, read as the reverse complement.
TGTGAGGGTGCTGAGGCCCTGGCACAGGTTTTCCAGAGCAGCTGTGGCTGCTCCTGGATCCCTGGCAGTGTCCAAAATCAGGCTGTATGGTGCTCTGAGCAACCTTGGGACAGTGGAAGGTGTCCCTGCCCATGGCAGGGGGCTGGAATGAGATGATCTTAAATGTTCATTCTATGGTCAAATTGTGCTCTCCCTTTTCCATCTCCAAGTTATATTTGGAATAAGATGAATTTTACAAAGCAAATGTTCCAGCTTTGTATTATTAGGCAAAACACCATCATGCCCCTGGGTCTGCCACACAGACTCCCTCCAAGCAAGTTCTTATTCACGTTGGTGTCTGTGGTGCAGTGGGGTTCATCTCTCTGAACTTCAGCCATTTGACGTGGCCATCCTGGCTTCCAGAGGTAATGAACAAAGAACCAAAGACTTCCAGGATGCACCACATCTCTATGAGAATGTGGACAGATCCCTACACCAGACAACTCCTGCTCCTTGTTTCTGGATATCATGGGAGTTGAGACATCTTGCTTAGAATGATGTCTAAGTCTTTGCTGTTGATGTCTATACATAAATGAAGTAAGTCCTGCTCCTGTTGCCTCTGAGGTTATAAAGGAACAGTCAAATCAGCTTTCCATCCATGAAGTTTTAATTGAGTAGTTAATGTAACATGGGGTAATAATCCTGGCTCCCAGGAGATTTAGGAATTTAAGGTTCTACTCAGGGCATTTCATATCTTCCCTGTCTAATGCCCATGTCAAGAAAAAACTCAAATTGCCAGGATCAACCACTTTATAATGATTTGTGTAGGAGAAAGGATTTCTACATATTCAGTTTAAATTAATGTCACTATTAGGCTGCTATTCCATTATCCCAACTCTTGTCACACAGTGCAATTATTATTGTTTTGGCAGCATCTTCCCTGAAACTTGAACCAACAGAGCACCCAGAGCTCCGAGCAGGGCCTGATATCTGCCTGCCATCTCGTCACAGCTGCTGGATATTGATTATCAGCTAATTACCCAATTGACATCCTCCCAATTTTATTGTCTTGTTAAGGAGTTTATCATAAAATCTGTCAGACAATCCAAAAAGACTTCATTAGCATAGCCCTAATAATTGAAGACTTTGGATGAGTAATAAAATACGAGACATAAATTTCTTATCACTCCTTCCTACTTCCCTCCTGGCATGACAAAGCACAGTAGATGATGACGACGCCTCGCAAATCTGTTTCCCTTCTCCACCCCAGAGACTCCATCTGATTGTATATCTAATTTTGATGAGGAAAAACCTGCTCAAAATAAGGGTGGAAAATGGAGGAGATAGCCTTGTTTACTGATACTCTGGAAGTCAATCCAAATCAGTCTTTCTGTAGTCTTGGAATGTATCGGCTAGAAAGATTAACCTCCTCACAGAACGATTGTCCAAGTACAGCTCCTCTGTCTCCTGCTCATCCCCAGGAAGGCATGGTGTCACACAAATCCTATTCAGCAATTTCAAATTAAGTTTGAACCCTTCAGGTTTGGGGAGGATCACCTTCCAGAGCTCCATACGAGCATTTCCCTTGTTGGAGTCAACGTTTCACACAAGCAACCCTCTGGTTCAGCTTTGTGGAATAACCTCAGCCAGGTGTTATTCAGTTCAATTAATAAAGGAAAAAAAAACTTGAATCTACCCACTCAGAGCATAAGAGGGCACAAACTTTTGATGAGAATCACCAAGAAATCTTTGCAGAGTTCTCCCTTTGATTTCTTTGAACAGAACAGAATAAAATCAATAATGCACTTGGAGCAACTTTGAGCTAGAAGGCAGGAAAAGATTTCCAGAGCTCTCAGGGTACAAATGAAGAACCAGTAAGCTCTGATTCTCTTAAGCAAGACAAAAATCACCTGACGAGCTGCTCTACAAAGTGAGACAAAGGCATAAAGACTCATGGAAAGGTGATGCCAGATATAGAGTACTATGCTAATAAAAGTCAGACAATGCAGATTTGATTCTCTCCCTTAGAATAAAACTAATTTCTTTTAATGACTACTCCCAAATGTGCTGGAAGACATAGGTATGTCCATATAAAAAAACCCTATATATGAGCATCTAATAATTTAATAAAGATTTAGCTTATAAATACACCCTTCACTAACAAAAGCAGAGCAATTCTTTGGTCCACTCCTCCTGAAAATGAAAAATATTTTTCCCAGGTCAACTGTTACTCCTTCAAAAAAAAAAACTTCTAATTGAACAGTAATATACCAAGGAAAAAATATAGTAGCTGAACGGGTAAAACTTTTTTGTTTTTTTAATCAATTATAGGAAAACGAACAAAAAATAAACTGTATTTGAAGGCATCCTTACTTTTACTTAGACACGTGACAGCTTGCTTTGCTATTTTCTGTTTGAATTCCATCTAGTGAAGACCAAAATGGCTTAAATGCAAGTGTCAGTTCAGAATATAGGGTCTTAAATAAGGTCAGGGTACTTTCAGACTCTCAAAGGCACCTCTCAACCAACTAGCTACAAGCAATCTTGAAGCAATCTGAGAGACTTTGGAGTCTTCATACAGCACTTGGACAGTTTGAAATTTAAACCATTATGTCTGGCCCTGGATTTTATGCTCTTGGATGCTTGAAACCAAGAAGATAATTTTGAAGACCAGACCAACTGATGGAATTAATGCCTTTAAAGACTGCAAGGGCAACAGAGCCACTGGGCTTTCAGAAATGCATCTTTTCTTTACTCTGTTGCCTACCTAGAGACCAAGGGCAGCAGCAGTGAAGTCCTGTTCCCACAGACTGGGATAAGAACAGGTATTAGACACAGAGATTACACAGGAACAGTGGATTTGACTAACACAAACCGTGATTCTTCCTGATGCTTTTAGTCCAAGGGAAAGAACTCTGACCTAACCATGAAAGGGAATGGGCAAGACTAAAGAACATTTGTGACCTTTCAGTGCCTGAAGGGAGGCTGCAGGAGAAATGGAGAGACTATTTAGAGCAAATTACACCCCCAGCCCAGCTCCAGCAAGGCAGAGAAGTTCTGTTGAAGGAGGAGTACAGAGAGACATGGCCTTCCAAGCCAACAAGAGAAGGCAGAGCATATATTGTTTTATTTCCTAGCCTCTAGAAGCCTTCTCTGGAAGGGAAAGAAGACTGACCCCTTCTGACCCCCTTCTGTAATGTGGCAGAAGCTGGCTCCAGATTTGAAAGCTTGATGTCAAATCCTCCCCCCTCCTGCCAAAGAGAAACATTTTCAGAAGTCAAATTCAGTTTCCTGACTCTTGTATGTGATTATCCTGCTCACGGGATGATATTTATCTCCCCATATTTTTCCCCCCTCTCACTGGACTGTCATCCAAGGGCATGATTAGCCCATCAAAAGAATGAAGGGCAGTCCAACCTGCCTGAAGAGAGGTGATGGAAAATAGAGTCCTTGCTAACAAGAGCAGCAGGACAAGGGTCACGTACTGGTAGAGGTGATGAAAGCTCCTACAGGTCTATTCAGTGTGGCTGTTGCTATGAGAGTGAAGAGATTTGCTGGCCCTGAAGCAGGGAGAGGACACAGATGCTGTTTTGTTCAGTATCAGTTACAGATTCTGGTCATTTGTGTAAGTTAATACTCTCCCAACTTCTTTTAGGCTCATTACAGCTCTTCTTCTGTTACAGCTTGGCAACACAGTTCTGCCTCTCTTTCCACAGGGAGAACACGCTGCCTTCTGCCCCTAACAGGCACATGGTGGCAAGGGGCAGGTTTAAAACTCTAAATCTGCACTGGTGGTTCTAACTCAGGTTTGTTATATGTGTGGAAGAGAAAGACAACAATCTCAGGGCTGCTGTCCCATTCAGAGCCAGCCTGAAGCTCTGTTTGTGCTGATGAGAAAATATCTTTGCTCCACTGTTCCCCACAGGATCGTGCTGGGCCATCTCCAGCCATTTTCTCATGCAAACAGTAATGTACAAATAAGGAAGGAAATAAGGACTTGATTCTTGCTATCCAGGTGAGATAAAAAGATTGTAACTGTATAAAACAGGTGAGTTCCTGGTGCTGTTGAACTCTCATTTGAAAGTTTGTTCCTACCACAATTAAACTTTGGCTGTTATTTTTTAGGGTGACAGCACCAGAATCATTGCCCAGAGCAGTGCTTCAGAAATTAATTCTATTTCAAGGATGATGACAGATTTTGAGATAGCCAAGCAAACAACATGCTGAAGTACTGCCCGTGCTGTGCAGGGCTGTGAGTGCCATATTAAACACTCTTAATCAGTTGTAATGGAGGGAAAATGGTACAAACACACACTCTCCCTCCCTGTTCAGCTCCTGTAGCACTCAAGGGCTACATCCACAGCTGAATGTCCAACACAAGACAGAAGCCCCCACTCTAAGGGCATACGGAAGGTGAAGACCTCTGATGCATTATCCACTCAAAGCCCCTTTCACTTCCAAGGATATGTTAAACAGAGGAGGAATTTGTAACCAAGAACATGCAGAGGCTCAAGCCAGGAGAGAGAGGGAGGCACAGGGAAAAACAAAAGTCTTTAGCCACACATTGATGGGACCACCAAAGCACAGCTTTGGAGAGGAATTTGTGACTGATAAGAAGGAGGAAACAAGAGGAACAGGACAACTAAGGATATCTGAGATGGGTCTGAGGGACTGAATTTAAGGAATGTTTAGTGGATCAGGGCGAAGCAAGAGGAAAGGAAAAAATAGGACATAAATGGGTATAAAGAAAGGTCAGTCAAATGTAACCCCTTCACTGTTCAGTGTATTTGGCAGAACAAGCCTGCACTCAGTCACTACAGTCCATCCTATATTTTTATTAAAGCCTCTGAAAGGTCTTTTTAAGTCTTTTTGCCGTCTTTCTGTACAATTTCACAGTCTGCCCCATGTGTGGGAATGCTCCAAGGACAAGGTGCCAGCTACTGAGGACAGGAACTGACACAAACCAAATAAAAAACATTTTGGAAAGGTTTAAGTAGAGTGAAACCTCTTTGTTTGCTAAACTGACTTTTTTACAACTTGAATTTTCCCTTAAAAATTCTATTTTTTAATTGCACTCATGTGACAATTGCTGAAGCAACTTTCAACAAATTTAGGTGCTTAAATACAAAGTGTTTCAAGTTGTAAAGACCATTTTTGAGGAAAAAATAAATGATCTTTTGGGTCAACCCTAGGCAGCAGGTATTGTTTTCTACAAGATGGTCTGCATATATTCTATAGATGTAAGTACAGACACACTAATGTGGCATTTTAAAAAAGCAAACAAACAAGCAAAAAACCAAAAACCCCACAAAAACAAACAAAAAAACCCCAAACAAATCAGAAAATTATAATAAAGGTAATATCACCTTCCAAATTTTTTCAGAGTCCTTATTACAAGGCAAATCATCTGTTCTGAGCACCAGTGGGAAAGGCAACAAGTTTCACCTATGAACACATTACAGCAGGAATGGTTTAGCAGCAGACTATTCCTGGGTTTCTGTTGAGACATTCCTGGTTTGAACAATTTTCAGTCAAGAAAGAAAAAAAAAAAAAGTCTCTCCACAAATATGGATTTATCGAGGCATAATCCCTAATAAAGTAAAAGCCTTGATTTCACAAGGGAAGCAGATAAGGAAGCAATGCCCAGAAAGGCTTTAACAGAGAGGCTTTAATAGATTGCCCAATTCCCTTTTATATTATTCATTTCTGGCCATAGAAACAGGTACAGGAGTTCCTGAAAACTGGAGTCCATTAGGTTTTCTCATCACCATCTAACTCTACCCCAGCCTTATTTTGTGCTTTTTCCATGAAGCCAACCCTTTAACCTCTCTAAAATTTGTTGCCATAACTTTCTGTTCTGAGATCTTGTGGAGACAGGAAACCTTCAGAGGCAATAATACACTAATGCCAGCATCAATCAGCAACCACATTAGACAACAAAACCTCTTCCAATATGTCAATACAATAAACAGTGATCAAATTCCACTCAGTGCAGGCCACGAAGCCTTGCCTGTACTTCCTCATGATTTTTACATGACAACTGCTTAAATTTACGGGAACTGTCCTGTCCTGTTTCTAAATAAATCAAAGAACTGTGGCTATTCAACTAAATAAGCAGGGAAGACAATTCCCTCTCTTCCCAGGGACAAATGCACAGCTATATCATCCACAAAAGGGATAAATGTAATTTCTGGGTTGCTTGAATTTTAACCCAAATCCACTGGCAGGCAGGCTTCAGTTGTGGTGGAACAATGCCTATGTTGTGCTGTGACCAAAATCTCTCAGATTCATTTCAGTCATGGCTGAAATGGATTTTTTTTTTTTTTTTAAGGAATAAAAAGCTGCTTATAAGTGAAAAAGCATATTCTTGGAGCTGCACACCCAGCTCTCCCTGCAAGTATGGTAGTGTATGGCACAAGCCAGGCCACCACAACCTTCAGGAGTTGCACATTCCCTTCAGGAGCTTCTCTTGCTCTGTCCTTCAGAAATCCAGCATCCCCTGAATCCTGGGGAGGGAGAAGGTTGAACCTCATGATGGAACAGTATGCCATTTCGGCTGCTTAAATACAAATCTCATTTGTTATGAAGGCAGGTTTTCCACAGAGATAACAGCTGCGCTGAAACAAAGTTGATAATACCTGCAATCCATTCCCTTCAGGAATCATTACCAGTGACCCAGGTATCCTATTGGAATCTGACCTATATAGATGCCAGTGACTCTATGGTAAGGCACAAATCTTTTCCCAGCCTGCTTTTTTAATCTGTTAACCAGCATATCTCACAATTCCAGTTTCCTCCAGTGACAAGAGGAAGTTTGTCTAGGATGCCATCAACATTCCCTATTCCCTAGCCCAGGAACTGCACTAGTAGCATATTTCTTGCCTTAAAGAAAAATGAGGGCTCAGAAAGCTAAATTCTCTAAAGCTATCTCCACTGATCCAGCACAGCATTTTTTATTTCAGAAGTAAATACTCTAAAATCCAATTTTGTCTCCTACCAAGATTTCTATGCAATATTAATATGCATAACAGATTTTCCTAGTACTGCTTCCAGTTCTCATCTTCCCTACCACTGCACTTTTTTCTTTATAGAGTTATTGCTTATAGTGGAGAAACTTCTGCCACATAGGGCCTAAAAAAGTAATGTTTGATTCTCAAAGGCCTTTTGGTAATACGGTAATGCAAACAATAAAGGCAAAATTTCCCTGTGGAGCTTTTCAATACAGCATTACCCACCCACCCCAAGAACCTATACCAAACTCTCTTTTTCCTAATGCTGGCACTCAGGAGAAAATACAGAAATGACAGAATTTAAAGCAAAAAGACAGATGATATAGACATTTGTCATTCAGCCCTTCTATATGTTTGTTACACCTTCTCATCCTACTTTTCTTCTTCCCAGCTTAACTAATTTGCTTTGAAATTCTTCCTTCTGCTGGAATCTGTAGCACAAATCTTGATTGTTTTTAGAACAAACCATGCTCAGTTAATTTTAAAAATAAGGATTTCTGTCCCACAAGACCTTAGAACCCATCTCCACTGTCTGCAACCTGCGGGAAAACTTTCTTCACTTCACTGTCTCTTCCAACATTCTCATTCTGTTACTGCAGCATTTTTTGCTGGACCTCTCCGAAATTCCCACCCCACCATTACCACACACGTAGCTCTGCAGTGCTTGCACATTCCTTGAGCATTCCCGTTGTGCTTCACAGCATCTCCCAGTCACTCCCCAGCATTCCCTCAGCCCACCTTCTCTGGAGACAATAAAGCATTCACTGCCAGGCACTGAGCTCCTTCATCGTGCCAGAGAATGTGGGAAAGACGGCAGGGCCGGTGCAGGAACTGAAATGGAACTGAGCACTGGAAAAGCCAATGTCACATTTTAAAAACTGACTCTCACCGAACCTGATTTCTGCTGTGTATGTAAAAGTTATTAAATACATCAAAAGGCTTGATCTTGGACCCCACCAAGGGGCAGGAGACCCAATCTGACAAAGCTATACTGAACTCTGAGGTTTCTAACCCCAAGTTCCTCTCAGTTCCTTCTCCAGGAGATGATGTCAGTGCCGTTGGACAGGTGGATTACATGCAAGGGCTGCAGGCCAGGGTTTGCTCATCCTCTGATTTTGTCTCAGCATTCTGCACTGAAACAGTGTCAGCTGGCTCAGGGCTTGCAGGTGCCACGGGGGGCAGGCAGGAGAGCCCAACTCACCTTAACTCACCCACCCTCCTCCCGAATCCCGAGCTTTATGCTGAGCTAGAAATAAAACCAGCTCACAGAATCACAGGATAGGTCAAGTTAAAAGGGATCACAGTGGTTGGTTTGTTTGTTTTTTAAACAGCTAATTCAGGAGATCTCTAAAGCTTATGATAAGGATATCCTGACAGTTACTGGATAAATTTTGTTTACAGCAGCAATTGTGTTTATTGGCTGGACTAGAATTGGACTCCTTTGCATTTCTACATCTACTTTTAGCAATGTTTTTTTGATTTTCTTAAGAAGGACTCCAGTGTTTTGGATCAGAAATATAAGAGTCCATAGCCTTTAAGGAAGAAGGATACATGAATTTTAGCAGGACTCACAAAAGTTCGGTGCCCTAATGCTGAGGGGCTCAAACAAGGGGTGCAAAGGGGTGCAGGTGGAACACTGACACACTTCTAAAGGCTCAGAGAAAACACAGTACACTTTTCCTGTTAATGGCTAGCACTTATCTGTGACACTTAAAGCATGAATAGAATCTAATTAGCAGACAATAGCTGTGTGCTCTGTGAGCACTGCTAGAATCAGTTATATTCATTGTGGAAGGACATTCATCACTCTATAGGCAAATTTAACATAGGGGGATGCCTATCCTAAACCCTGGGACAGTACCTGTGTGCCTGGCCTTCTAGAGAACTGGAATTTGATGCTGCCCTTCAAGTTGACAGTACTCCTGAAATTGTCAGGTTCAGGATACCAGAGTGACACCACTAGGGCGCTTTTAGCTCAGGATACTGAGAATTGTATGGAATCCTCTTCCCTCTTGCCATTTTCCAGTCCTTTCCACTTCAGAGGGAAGCTTTGATCCAACAAGGATCACAGGCAAAAGGCTGGTGAAATCCCAGATGGAAGAAGGCCAGTGCAATTAGACAAAATCCTGCTTTGTAACTCACAATGTTTTCCCTAAGTAAATTATTTCTAGTTTAATATACCAGGAAAAACAGCTGAGGCTTTTGAAGAAAAAATAAAACCCTCTGTTCATGGAGACCCAGCACTACAGGCCACAGAAAGACTAAGCCCTGCTTAAGGATCAGCAATATTAATGGATTATTGGAGCAGCTGAATTTGCCCCAGGACCACTTCTTCCTTGAAAGGTGTGTGAGCCAAGAAGGCATCACAAGGGATGTGAATGGACAGACAGAAAAAGTAGAGAAGAACATTTCTTTTTAAAGACTAAGACAAATGAGCGACATGACTGTTAGCAGCATAATTTCTTAAAGCTACCCATCAAAAAAAATGATGAGGAAATAAAAGTCATCTCCCCAGCACAGACAAATATCACAGAATAGGTAAATTTGGAAGGGACCCCAGTGAGTCATTTGGTCCCACCTCTGTGCCCATGCAGGGTCAAAATACACAGCCTGGATGGCAAGAACAAGAGAAGCTTGAAGAATGACTACGTCTCAAACAGTGCTTCAAGCCTTTCAAATGCTGCTTTTAAGACTCTGTGCTTTTGGATATGAACCTCACAGCTTTAAAATAAATTTTTAAAAAAATCCCCCACACATTTCCAGCCTTGGGATAACTTCACAAAACCCAGCATTCCACTTAATTGGAGCCTGTGGAAGATCATTTTTGAAGAGGCAGCTTGTGTCCCCTCACTACAGACCAAATGTTCTAATCTTTCCTCATCCAAATTTGAGATAGAGATGAATTCATCTTCCTTACTCCCTGTGGTGTAGAACAGGTTGTTCACTAAGTGGAAAAACCTTCTGGAGTCTTTATTAGGGAAAAATAAGGGACAGAAGCTGACAATTAATAACAGTAAACTCCTGGAGTGACAGCGACTGTGGCTTGTCCTCCAAGTTATTACTTTCCCACCCCCCATACAGATCTAAAATTCATGCTTTTCTGTTTGTGAGCTTTCCATCTGCTGCAAAGGCAGCAAGCAGGAATATTCCACATGCCTTTCTCCTACCATGGAAGGGACATGAGAGGAACTGATATTCCTATATTGCTGTGCAGCAGCATCCAAAAGCTTCCCTTCAGACCAATATTTGCTGGGCTGGGCTCTCTGTCAGCCCAGAGGACTTTAAGACCATGCTGTTTACATCTTCAGGCAAAAGCAAGGGTGAATGTGTGTAAAAAACTCTTGGGCTTAAAATATAAGCATTAATTAATATAAGCATTCAGAGGGATGAGGAAGTGGGGACAACTGAACAGAAAGGGTCTTGGGCTCTTTCTCAAATAAAACATTCCAACCAACCATCAGTACATCTCCTTCCACAATTGCTTCCTATCTCTGTGCATGGGGCGGGGGGGGGAACAGCAGCATTCCTTTTGAGGTATAAAAGGACCCTTTTATTTATTCCATAACACAGCACCCTCCTTTTCCTTAAGGCAGAGAGGAAAAAATATAAAAAAAAAAAACCCAAAAAACAAACAAACAAACAAAGAAAAACCAAACCAAACAAAAAAACCC
>VWZN01012787.1:94884-118880 GCA_013396955.1 Regulus satrapa | reverse complement strand
AAGGGAGCCCACAGGAAAGATGGAGAGAGACTCTTGACAGGGCCCTGGAGTGACAGAACAAGGGGAAATGGCTTCACACTGACAAAGAGCAGGGTTAGATTGGATATTGGGAAGAAATTGTTCCTTGTGAGGGTGCTGAGGCCCTGGCACAGGTTGCCCAGAGCAGCTGTGGCTGCCCCTGTATCCCAAAGGGAGTGGGTTAGAACAAGGTGGTCTTTAAGGTCCCTTCCAACCCAGGCCATTTTGTGATTCTGTGAATGTTTAAGAAATACTGATTTTCTGTAGGGGCACTGAAAACATTGAAGAAGTGGGTGCCTGCATCCATGTGTTGTGCATGCTTTAGGCGATGGGGACTGACTGCACATAAATCACTTATGTGCAGAAAACCCAGCAGGCTTTTTTTTTTGTCACGTACAGGGTGTCCCTGCCACCAGCAGAACCTGGTGATTACCAGGCTCAGTGCTCTAGGGGACAAGAGAAAGAAATAACCCTACAGTGGGTTGTTCATCCATAGGCAGCAGAACAACCCCTTCCAGCCAACTGCTCAAAGATACAACCCCTCCATTCCATACACAAGATAGCCCACATCCACACTCACACATTCATTCCTCTTCAAGGCACAGTGGTACACAGATATATTTTGCTCCTGTGGGTGCTTGTTACTACTAAGTTGCAAAGCATTAGTGGACTTTCCTCCCACCTCCTTATCTTTGACAATTTTTTTTCTTTGAAAGAAGTGCTCTCTTCCACCTCAATCTGGTGTATTTTTTATAAAGCACGTAGCTCAGCCTTCTTATTTTTTAACTTGGTAGACTTATTTCCATGGAGATCCGTGGAAGGCCAGAGAACAGAACCAACACACTCCCCCCTTCTGCCATCCCCCCTTGATTCTTCAATGCTTTTTTCCACATTTTCTTTTCACCCTCTCTCTTGTTGCATTTGTGCTTGACTAGAAACTCGTGTTTACCACTACAGCACTCCTGACTCATGCAAAATGTGAAATCCAACATTGACACAATTCACGAGAAGGGAATTGGAGAACAGAGAAAACGATGTCACCCTATCCATCTCACCACCCACTCCATCCCAGGTCCTTCTGTGGCCCCAGCTGAAGCAGAAACTGAGCACTTCAGCGCCCATCATTTGGTGGATCTATCCCTAAGAAACTCCATACAGCAATGCATTCATTTATCTACTTAAGTTAGCAATGAACCATCAAACATGAGCCAAACAGAACTCTGATATTCACAGAGAAACTAAAAAAAATAAATTAAACATACTTAAAACTCACAAGATTATTCTGGAATACCACTACATCAATTGAATCACAGCTTTCAAATATTGTGCTCTAGAGCTTCCCAGGTACTTCGTGGGTCATCTGAGCCTGCTCAAAGGCAGTGGCATTCCTCACAAGGCTGAAAATCTGCATCAGACCTGTACCTGATCTCTTCACAGATCCCAGAAGCCAATGGTTGGATTTACCCTGGTTATCTCCAGATATATATTATTTTAGTATTAAGCAATGCTAATTGCTGTAATAGTTGAGCATTAATTTATAGCCTGGCCCCCCATTACTGTTCACAGCAGTGCACAGATGGCATTCACAGGGCACACAAAAGTGGAACCCCCAAGACCAAAGCAGTATAAGGAAGTGATTAAAAAATTACTTCAGAGACTTCTTTGAGAAATATAAACAAGATTAATGCTTTTTCTGTCATTTTTTCTCTCAATAAAAGAATCAACATGACTCTGCTGCCTTGGCCAACTCAGATCCTCAGGTATAATTTATTAACCAGATAAACACAAATAGATTTACAAAGAACTTCTTACCCACATTGCAACTCTCACTGCTTCTGTAACTCTGATTTTTTTTATTTTTTTTTTTTTGCAGACTTAATAAGCCAGTGAATGCCACCAAATGCTTTCACAAATTGTTTTAACAAACTGGATTCTGATCTATTAAAGGCTTAAAAAGGTAGATAGGCAGCAGGGAGGAGAAGAAGATCGTGGTGCTGCTGAAGAACAGTATTAAAAGCCAAAAAGGGAAATACACAGAGCAACCAGTTTGATGAGGCAGCCACCAAATGAGTCTTCAGCCAGGTTGTGTAGGAGGATACAACAACCTTATCAGCTCTGAAGATTGAAAACCCCAGAAAGAGCCTAAACCATACACACCACTATCTGCCTTGTGCAGCATCACGCAGGCAGGCTCTCAAGTGGGAAGGAATGATGACCAGCTCCAGGCACTTGGGATTCTCACAGGACAGACACAGGAGGGAGAGTTAAAATGTGAATCTGCAACTGAAACTGATAAATTTAAGTGCAAAAATATGGCACAATTGTAAACAAAAAATGTCTCAATAGTAAAATGTGGAAAACAGCCTCTTGAGAGGTATGAAATAATTTAAAAAGCAGTCTTCTCTTAAAAGGAAGAAAAAGAGGTGTCTAATGCAGGGATATAGGTCATGTTATTTATAAAATGGTGATTCCTGACATTTTTTTCAAGTATATTCCTGAACTTTATTTTTCATCAGTGACAACAGCAGAGAGAGTGGTACAAGAGTCCCTTNTGAAATAATTTAAAAAGCAGTCTTTTCTTAAAAGGAAGAAAAAGAGGTTTAAAGAGATGCCTAATGCAGGGATATAGGTCATGTTATTTATAAAATGGTGATTCCTGACATTTTTTTCAAGTATATTCCTGAACTTTATTTTTCATCAGTGACAACAGCAGAGAGAGTGGTACAAGAGTCCCTTCAGGCTTCTGTTCTGCAGAACTGTACAGAGAAATTAGGAGGAAATTCAAGAGTTAAATGTAGTCACCATCAGCAGAAGCTTTTCCCAAATCACACCTTATGTCAATACACTGAGAAGAAACTCAGGGGGTTATTTTCACTATTGGTCACAGAAAGGCTGAAGCTATCAGGGATCTCTGGAGGTCACCTGGTGCAACCTCCTGCCCAGGTGGGGCCAGCCACAGCTGCCTGCCCTGAACCATGACCAGTCAGCTTTGGAATGTCTCCAAGGACAAAAACTCCAAAACCACCCTGGGCAACCTGTGCCAGTGTCCAGTCACTTGAAAAAAAAAACAAAAAAAACCAACCCAACCAAACAAAACCCCAACCAAACAACAGCCAAAGAACCAGTTTGTGCTCTAGTTTGCCATTGGTCCTGTGGCTGGGCACCATGGAAAAAAATCCTGGCTTCATCTTATTTATCCACTCCCATCAGATAATTCTACACCTTGCTAAGATTCCTGTGAGATTTCTCAAGAGTTACAGTGCTCTCAGATTTTCCTCAGAGCACAAACACTCCAGGCCCTTCATCAGACTCTTTCCAGCACACCTATGCAGCCTCCTCTTGGTCACCTTCCTGTGCCTGGAAATACCTGGCGAGGTGCTCCATCACTTTCTCCAGAGATCAAAGTGAGCATAGCCTGCCTGTAGTTCCCTGGGCTCCTCCCTCTTGCCTGCTTGTGGAAGGGAGTGGGAAGAGTATGAGGATATTCTTTTCAATAAAAGAAAGTTGATGGGCGTGTGGCATCTACCCTATGTTCCAAAGGAGGGAATATTTGATCCAGCCACATCCTCAGCAACATTCCACTAGTAATCTGAGGACTGCAATGCCATCTAAATAATCTACTTCTGTTTGAGCTACCCCAAAAGTGACTGTTTTTCTCTCCACAAGAATAAAAATCACTGACATGGGTATCCAGTGCCTGCAGGAAACAAGAAACTTTACATGCTGATAAGAACACATCGTAGTAAGGCAACATACAAACAGAAAAAAAGTGCCTAGAAAGTTAATTAATAAAGAAAACGTATCTTCCATCTAAGAGCAATGCCTTTTTTGAAAGCAGATGGTCTGGAGTCTGAAATAAAATCAGACTTCCCTCTGACTGCCTCCATCCCCCATTACTTGATTAATTTTCCTCAAAGCATTTGGATGTAACTGAACTCCAACCGTTGAATCAGCTACAAAATAAACATGGCTTGTTGTCCTTAGGCTGAGATGCTGCATCTTGAAATAGTATTCCTGTCGAAGTTAAAGTGTATTCAGTGCAAGAATTATTAATAACTCCTTTTATTAACATTCCTTTGGCTGAACTGTTTGGGGTCAGCAAAAATATATTTTCTCCAGTAAGAAGATATTCTGTTAGAAGCAGTGTTCTATCAGTTGAGGAGGCAAGCCCAGAGAAAATAAAGAAAAAATAAATATAATCAGTTGGTGTTCTAATTGCTGCTATTAACAAGCCAGAATTAAGAATGGGACAGGTTTGGGGTTTGGTGGGTTTTATGGGGAGAGTTCTTTTTAATTATAAGTGCACACCAAAAATATGCTTTAAATACTTTCCTTAAGTACCTGAATTACCAAATGGTATCAGCTTCAATGATGCATTTCTTCAATTCTACCTGGAAATGTGCACACAATCAGTTGCTGCTGAGCAAGTATTATCTGCAAGGTGCAGCTACAACCAATGACACAGCTATTTCTGCAGCATTATTGATCACCAGCAGAGATGACAGCTTCATGCACCAGGGTATAGGGAGCAAAGTGCTGCCCTGTTTTCTGTCTGCACCAGAACAATGCCACTCAGCATTATCTAACTGGAATTATCACCTGACTGGCAGCAAGAAAGGCTGATGAATCATTTTTATTCCAAAGCACATTAAAATGGGCAAGGGAACTGCATTAAGTCCTTCCAGTGGGAAACCTTACTTCTTCATGGAAGAACCTTCATCAGTATCAAGTTTCACCTTTCACATAACTCACTGCAAATCTATCTTGTGTACCAGAACAATTTTCACCTTTTCTGGTAAGCACCTAAAGCTTCATTCATCTCATCAGGAGAGAAACTACTCCCAAAACGAGTAGCTGGGACTTGCACACAAAAGCTCACTTACCTCTGAAGGCAAATACTACTCCTGGGATTCAGTGGGTTCCCACTAACTTATGCGTGGAAAAGCCGTGTGCCATCAACAAAACACAGAGCAGCATCCTACTCACTTAAACACATCACTGCAGCTGCACAGAAAGCAAGCAGCAAACCAAAAACTGCCTCTGAAATGCATTCACACTGACTGCAAACCCAACATTTCCAAGAAAGCCTTGATTAAGTCCTGGAGACAAGCCAGATAGAAAATGAAGCATTTCTATGAAAATTATAGTCACTGATTCGTTTCTATTGGCTACAAAGTTGTTTGTTTAAAAATGTTTCATTCCCACCACACATTTCAAGTAAACAGGTACACAGAAAGCTTTAGGGCTTCATCTTTCCTCCTCCCTCCCTATTTCCTTCCCACCTCCTCCAGTCATTAAGTTTCTCTCTCCATCTTGCCCATGGTACCTCCTTCTACCACTGAGGTCACCCCAAATCCTTCTCCTCTCCAGGCTAAACAATCCTAAATTCCCACAGCCTTCCTCCCAGCAGAGCTGCTCCATCCCTCTGGTCCCCTGGGTGTCCCCGCTCTGGTTCAGCACTGAAAGCAGAGGGAAGTGGTGACTTGAGCTGCCTGGCCTCAGCATTTCAGAAGGGGTTGATTTTCCTACCTGGTGACCACACACCACATCTGCTACCTCAGTTAGTTTATTGTGGGGATTTTGTTTGCCTGCTTTTTGAGCAAAAGAATGAAAGCTTTTTCTTGAGGAAGATAAATCATTTGGTACAGTCTGCAAGAATGGGTAGTTTTAAGCCAATTCAACTTAATTCATAATTCATCCTAATTGATGATTCAAGGAGTCAGTCTAAGCAAGTGCATGTTAGTGAAAAAGTAAAACGACCACAAATGAATCACTTAACACATCTTCATGTGAAGTGAAAAAGCATTCCTAGGACAGTTATTCCTCTTTTGTTAAAGCAAAGTGAGCCTAAGCCTCATCCTAGCACAGACACAGCCTACCAAGATCTCAGTCACCTTTAGAACCACAGAATAGATCCACAGGATTATTAATGTTGGAGAAGATGCCCAAAATCACTGAGTACAACATCTGAATAATCCCCACTTTGTCAACTAAAGCATTAAGTTCCACACAAGGTGTTTCTTGGACACCTACAGGGATGGAGACTTCCTTGAGCAGCCCCTTCCATTGCTTTCCCACCCTTTCCACGAAGGAATTCCTCCTGATGTCCATCCTGAACCTCCCCTGGCACAGCCTGAGGCCATTCCCTCCTGTCCTGTCCCTGTTCCCTGGGAGCAGAGCCCGACCCTCCGGCTGTCCCCTCCTGTCAGGAGTTGTGCAGAGCCAGAAGGTCCCTCCTGAGCCTCCTCTGCTCCAGGCTGAGCTCCTTTCCCAGCTCCCTCAGCCCCTCCTGGTGCTCCAGCTCCTTGCCCAGCTCCGTTCCCTGCCCTGGAGACGCTCCAGCCCCTCAGTGTCCATCTTGTGCTGAGGTTCCCATCAGTGCCCCAGGGTCTGAGGTGTTAAAGGACTGGGCCTCCCTTTCTTCCCAGCCTGGAACTTTGGATACCCTGCTGTTCTCCCACTCCCCTGTTTGCCACCAGCACCACCAATCTTCCAGTTCCACGGTGAGTGCATCCCCAGGCTGGTGAAGCTGAAAGCTGAGTTCTGAGCCAGGCTCGGGGAGCTGATGTGAGTCACAGCACAGCTTCCAGAACACCCAAGCAGATCTGGGCCTGTTGGAAGCATTAGCTGAGCACAGGCAGAGGAGCTGCTCCTTTTGGCATCACATCACACACAACTCAGTCAGGGTGAGCTGGCTGTGAAGCCACATTCCCAGTCAAACACTTCTTTTACCTCAGCTCCAACAGCTGCAGCCACAGAGTAAAATCCACGGAGCCAACAGGTTGCAAAGCTCCCTGGCCTAAGGACCGAGTTCTCATTTATCTTTGTACAGCCCCCAGAACCAAAAGTCACCCCAGCTCAAGTGACATCCTTCAGCTAGCTCAGCTTTCAAACTTTAAACTGCTGTGGCCACTTCTCCTAGATCCACACTGGTCATGCCACATTGGAGTCCACCTCTTCCTTCCCTGCAGAAAACAGACCCATGTTGTACGAGCTTTTCTCACTCCTAAGCATACCCTGTCCCAAATAACCAAGATCTTGGTTCTTTTCCCTCTGAACCCTATCGAGGCTTTCTGCCATCTGCTCTGTCTGTGACAGATGCTTGTATAACTGACAGATCAAGCTAAATATAAGATATCAACACCCCCGTATGCTCCAAACATTCCAAGTTTAGTACTCCTGTTGTAAGTGAGGCCTAAATATAGCAAAGTAAACCAAAAACATCTTTTATGTTGAAGTATTCCAAAGATTGATGACACCTGAGCACAAGTCCTCCAAATCTTAGCAGGGAAGGGAGGGGACAACATCTCCTGAAGGTGTTATTTGGAGATTTAAAGCAGCATTGCAAAGGCTGTAGCAAACCCTTCCTCCACGTGAGGATACTCCACTCTGGAGCAGCAGAACTTCACATTTGCCACTGTGGCTACAAACCCAGAGTGCCAAGGAAGCTCCCCGATGGAGAGCAGCACTCGGCAGCAACACCAGCCCAGCCCAGGAGGGGATTGACATATTTTTTCAGCTCATCTTGCTCAGCAGAGGAAAACTGCCCTCTTTTCCAGGGCTCCAGGGACTAACATGGGTAGAAAAGCTGCACTGTTCCCCCCACCAAAGCCACTGTCCTAAGGACCAATGAAATCAAGGAACAGGGACCCTTTGCAGGCTGAAGAACACCCAGCAGCACAGGAACTGCTGTCTCTGGAGAGCTTTTCACCTTGAAGTAACTCACAGCAATTCATGTGCTTCAAGTAGGTGCCTTTTCACCCACCCCAGAAACCCACAGGGTATGCTGACAGTTGCTGAGGCAGGCTACTGGGGGAAAAAAAAAACCACTTTAAATGTTGAAGTGGATCACATCACTGAGCAAAGTATCAGAGAGGAGGGAGAGGCACATTTAAGTAAGCAGAAACAGGTGCCCACACAGAACTACAGGCAGCTACTCTGAGAGTTCTGTTGACCACAAGGAGCCAAGATCTTCTGGATTTTTGTCTCAAATACACACTGATAACACAAATATGCTCTGTTGCAGCACTGCGGTGCCATCACAGCACATCTGATGGACCAGAGGTACAAATAACACAACTTATTCCTTCCAAGTTTCACTTAAGAGTCTCCTGTTCAGGCACTGCCTACATGACAATACAAATTGTTTTGTGAATTAAAGTGCAGCCTAAACTTCTCACACTGTTTGTCAAGTCCTGCTTACTGCAAACCAAACCTGTCTCTCCTGACTTTGGATTTCATTTCCACTGAAGACAGCAACTGAGCTTTGGATTAATTCAGTGAGCTTTAGAGCAGAGCCCAAAGGGTTGAACACCTCTCTCCAACAACAGAGAGCTGGATAAAAACCTAAATGCTGCACACCATCAATCAGAAAGTCCTCCCTCACTGACCAGTTCCTTAAACATAAAGACCAACTTGGCTGAATGAAGCGAGGAAGACATCGTGCCTCTAAACAAAAGAGGTCTCTGCTTTACTGTATGGCAGGTCCCCCTTCTGCATTTCAATAAAAGTTAAAAAGCACAAGGACATCCATACCCCACTTCTAAAAGTACTCATGTGCTCAAAACAAAGCTACTGACAGCACACATCCAAAATCCACCTTGGAGAGAGGAAAAGAAAAGACTAGGCACAAGCATACCCACAGCACAAGTCAGGCTGAGCTGGTGTCTCCAGCCAGAGCCAACAGGGAGCTTCAGTCTGTATCAGGTGTGCTATGGTAATCAGCTGATCAGGTTAATTAATTCCTATTAGCACCCCTCAGGCTTATGACACCAAGAGCAGGAGGGCAGCTGCAACTTGTAAATGAAGACACACAGAATTGCCACACAGGTGGGCAAAATTCCTGCCTTGTGCTCCCACATCCCAGCCCCTAGGGGCTGGGAGCCATGGATTACAAAGCCTGGGCTGAAGCAGTTGGCACGAGCCAAGGCACAGCCTCTCTCCCCAGCATGACTGGATGATGCACAGTCCTGAATCCTCAGCATTCCCCTATCCCCAGCAGATCCCACCGTGTGGCAGGAAAGGCAATTTCTGAGCTCATGCAACTCTCAGAACAATCTGTGATGTCTTGCTCTCTCCCCTGTCCCTTTTTGCCATGTAGCACCTATTTCAACACAGAGGTCCTGGCTGGAATTGAGAGAGTTTGGGCTGAGATAATTTTCTTCACAGGAGCTAGCATGGAGCTATGTCTTGGATTTTTGCTGGAAACACTGTGGATAACACTGGGATGGTTTAGCTCTTGCTGAGCAGGGCTTGCACAGAGCAAAGCTTTTCTCTGCTTCTCCCCAGTGAGGGGGCTGGGGGTACACCAGGAGTTGGTAGGGGACACAGCTAGGACAGATGATCCCTGTTGGCCAAAGGGATTTCTCATACCACAGCACACAGGAGAAGGAGGGAGTGGGGGTGTTGGGAGCAATGGTGTTTGTTTTCCCAAGTCAGAGTTGCACTTGATGGAGCCCTGCTTCCCTGCAGGGAGCTGAACCAGGGGCTGTGGTGAATGAATTCAATATTTTGCTTTGCTTGCAGCCCACGGGTTTTCTCACTTTCACCTTCTGATCCTCTCCCCCATCACACTGCAGGGCAGGGGGTGGCTGTGTGGGGCTCAGCTGCCAGCTGAGGCTAATCCATGACTAAAGTCATCTAGAGCAACCTCCTGCTCAGAGCAGCACCACCATCAATGCTAGACCAGGTCACCTGCAGCTTCCTCCAGCCAAATCCTGGACATTCCAAAGGCTGGAATTGCCCAAAACTCTCCAGATGACTCATTCCACTGCTAAACTACCCAAGCCCACGGTTTTTTTTTTTTTTTTAATTTTTCTCTCATGTCCATTCTGAACCTCAGATATCTCACTGGAGACCTCACAAGGGAATTTCTCTCCAATTTGATGTCTTTCCTCTTTCAGATAACTTCCAGCCTTATCCACTGAACTCCTACACTAACACACACTGCCTTGCCCTTACATTTTCAAAGGTTTATATAGGGCATACAGCTGTAATGCTCCTGTTAAATATGACCTAATTTAATTCCAAGTTTAGCATTACCAGGACATTTTCAGGGATGGGAATTTCACGGGGTTGTGGCTTTGCAGCCATGTGATTTTATGAAATAGCATTCAAGTGCAACATTTTCAGTAAGGCCCTCCAGAAGAGGATATTTACAGGGATCACTGTTTTCCAGGGTTTCTAGGGTCCCAAAAGTTACTGAGCACCATTTGGCTGTCTCACACCAACACAAATCTGTGATTCTATTTCAGGCCTGCCTGCATCACAGAAGGCACATGGAGTTGTCAGACACCTCGAGCATTATTTCAAAAGCATCACAGAGAGACTGTGCAAGAGGTCAAGAGATCTGAGTCCCAGGAGCACCAAGTGCAATGCCAGCTCTTCCAAATATGAAAGAAGCAAGCTGGGCAAATCCTGCCTCTACATTCTCAATGGAAGAAAAAATATCAAAGGCAGCCTGCAGACTGAGAGGCTCTAACTGCCCTTGGTCACAGTGTGCAGCTCCCTTTGAAGCCAGCAGGACCACAGGAGAAAACACACCTGAGGTGTTGCAGTGGTTCTTGAAGCATTGTTTTGCTTTAGAGGGAAAACAATCCTGAACAAACTATAAAATCCATGTTGGATTGTGCATTCTGATAGAGGAACAAAACAAATGGGCATAAGGAGGCAGGAGATGCAGTGTAGGCAATGCTCAGCACAGCACTTAACAGAGCTCCGAAAATTACGCTTGAAATGTAATTTGGATATAAGAAATGAGATTGTATCAGAGAGAATCAACACCTTGGAGGTGATAAGAGCTCCAAAATTACAACCTTGTAAATGCCTGGATTTCAAAGGAGGGAAGCAAGAGAAATCAGAATGGAAAGGGGCAGCCTGGAAAACCCAGAGAGTAACGACAGAATCAGATTCTTCAGAGACCAGGACATCAGTGCTTTTCAGAACAATGTGGCATAATCAGACAATGAAAAACTGGAAGAATCCTGTTGCCTGACCATGGCCAAGCTGCTTAAATCCTTGGCAGGGTTTCTCTGTGTGGGGACAATGAGAGTGGACAGAGAGGCTCCCTTAGCCAGGGAGCTACAGAAACAGCTTTAAAGCCATATAACAAATGAAGTGCCCAGAAGTCAATGAACTAATTTAAGCTACAGCTCCTCTGCAGACATAAGGTCCATGTCTAAACAGTGCCTTAAATAGAACACAGTATGGATTTTCCAGCTGGCCCCATGTTGAGAAACTGCACAGAGAGAGAGAGAGACCATGCCTCAAATTATTGCACTGATTTCTGAGATCATCTCTATTGCAAGTGTAGAAGGAATCTGGAAGAATTCCATTCAAGTGCGACAAAAGGGATTTCAAGGGCTCTGCTTATGAAGAAATAATTTCTGCCCTAATTTTACTCCCCCTTTTGCTTTTAGAGATCTGCCCAGTCTCTCCCAGACAAAATTTTCCACCAAGTCAAGATAAAAAAGCCAAGGGGAGTGACAGATATCTGCCATGCACTTGGGAAGGACCAAGGAGAGGAGTGGGGAATTAACTGTCACGGGAAAAAGAAAATGTAGGATGTCACATTTTTCCAGTGATTAAAGCCTTTCTGAAGATGTTTGAATGGCAACAAGGATTGCTGAGGATTTTTCATATAAAAATATCTCTCATATGGAACTCGGACCTCAAAGGTCCCATGCTCAAAGGACTGGATTTGTATCTTTCAGATGTATTAATCAAGAGTTACTCTGAGATAAAATTAAAATGCTCTCTAGAATGGGCAAGCAGGAGTTCATTGAGCAGGGAATTTCTTTAGGCTAATCACTATGCTGATGGGATTCCCATTACTAGAAACTTATGGTTACAATCCATGTAAGCCCTGAAAAGGATCAAAATATTAATCATTTTGTCTGGCTGAAATTTATCCATCAAAGCCTTGTTCAGCCAAAATATGGGATAAAAACTGAGTTATCTTGTCTATAAAGCACTGATGTTCAGAGAGTCTCTAAAGACTCCGGGATTTCTGTTGACCTCCCAGTGAGTTCTGTTCTCTCTGTATGACAGGTTCTGCTTTCTTCCCCACAGCAAACAGAGGAAGATGTAGCTGAACTGGAGCTGTGGGAGGTGGCACCCTCTGGAAAAACTGAGCCTGTGCTGCAGCAGCTCTACACAACCACCTTTTTGGCAGGAAAACACTCAGTTTCACAGGTAATGATTGAATAAATTGGGGAGCTCACTGGAATGAAGTCTGCTAAATGTGTGAACAGTTTTTTCAGTTCTCTTTTTCCCTCCAAAAACAAAAAGATATTTGTCCATAGATTAGAAGACAAAATAGGGGTGTTTTTTTTGTTTGGGGATTGTTTTTCTTCTTTTTGGACAGCCAAATATTTTCTTCTGGCAACAAGTGAACTCTTGGATGTGTTGCTGAAAAATTATGGAGCAAAGAGAACGCTTCTACTTCAAATCATGTTTTTGCATATTTGAAAAATCTTTTCAGCTAGTTTTTTCTAGCTGAGACATTTTTATATTTTTGAAAGTAAATAAACTGAAGAACATGAAAGTTCTTCTCTCTTCTACTTCAGCTGGTGGCTCATGAAAACAGCACTATTTCCAGAATATTGATGGAATATCCTTTAGGCCAAAGTTTCATGTCTCCTCCATCTGACAAGCAGGGAAGTGAGCTCTGTTCTGTGACACACCTGCTTTGGGTAGCTACGACCTCTTTATTTTCCCTGACTCTTTCTCACCCCAAAACTTCTGCAGCTGGACAAAACCCAGCACCCCTCCTTCCACTCCTCAGGAAATCAGACTTCAGCTCAGAAGTTTCCCAACACCAGAAGAATCTAAGCATCCTTTTTTTCCCCAGATTTTGCCAGTGCCACATGAGGACCCCCAGCCTGTAACTTTGTCCATGTTCTTTTTCATAGAGAATGGTTGACTAGAACGGGGATGGGAGTGATTTATAGCGGTGCATTCCAGCACAGAGTTTGTTCTTTGTGCCTGGATTGCTACAGTGGCAGCATCTGTTTCACGCTGCCATCAAATCACAGTGATGTTTCCCCTCTCTCCTCAGGCTATGATGAATGTAATTTTCCAATGTTTGCCTGAATCCCACACAGCACTAATCAGCAATTATCAAAAGCAGCAAACACAAATAATTAAGATATTTCCACGGCATGCAGGCACAGTCTTCTCTGGGATGTGTGCCTCACACTGCCATGGCTGGAAATGGTGTCTGTACCACGCAGGAGAAACCCTGAGGGGAAGGACAGCTTCATCTCCATTTCTTGACCCCAACTCAAGCAAAACAGTGTGGATGAGGCACCCAAGTGATTTTCTGTTTTCAGAGGAAACAAGGGCCCTGAAAGTGACACCCTCTCTTCCACAGTCATCCTTGTAAACAAGGGGAAGCCCAAGCAGGGGATGGAAAGCATCAAGCACTTCTGGTACCTGACAGGATTACAGGTGCTATGGCAGATCAACCAATGCCCTTCGTCCCCTCACTCCCAATTTCTCCCAAAAACATCCCAAGCCAATGAGATTTCAACCTCCCTTGTATGGATATGTTGTTTCTCAGTCACATCTCCCTGTTTGCTCCAGTCTGGGCTCCTGAGCCAGTCCCCATTTCTGTAAAGCACTGCAGACAGAGGCTACTAGCAAACTTTGACGTGGAGGATTTATTTTTGCTAATGTGTAATATTTCCTCTTGCTACAATTAGAGGGGTACTAAATAAGCACGCTTATATATTCAAGTGTACTTATCTCAAATTCCCAGGAATAATCAGTGGATCTGTGTGAGCATGCTGAATGGGTGGGAATGCTTGCTGAAAAGCCTACACACCCAGCTCCCCTCTCCAGCTTATTTTTACTGTTGAAATCACCGTTTTAGTTTGGAGCTGCTGTAAAGTGGCAGAGCTTAGAGGAAATCAGTGGACCTACAGCAGTTCCCATGACCCAAGATCTTTTAATCATACCTCATTATAAACAAAGTAGCTTTGATTTGACCACTGGTCTACCAGAAGTCCAGACCTGAGAACCTCTCTTCCCAGAATGTGCATCTCATTTAAATCTCTGGTTTAATTTTTATGTGTGTAAATCTGCACTGAACTGGCTCCACTCAAGTGAATTGCATCAGCAGCAGCTCAAACAGGTCTCTTCCATGTGAATAATTCCTTAAGGAATAAGAAACATGAAAGATTTTGCCTCCAGGTTCTTAATTTTGGCTCTACCTTGACCAACGCCTTTTAACTATAGAGAAAGAGAGAGAGAAAGCAAGAAAGATAGAGAGAGAGAGAGAAAGCAAGAAANGGGAAGGGAAGGGAAGGGAAGGGAAGGGAAGGGAAGGATACTTCTTATTTCTATAACTACCTGTTTAACTTTTGAAAGAGATGCTGACCGTGCCCTTTTATGTTTTAAAGAAAATTCTATGTACCAGAAACCAGGCTTCACGTGAGAACATATCTATAAGGTGATTTAGATGACCACACATATAAATTCTCCAGGGTTTCTGTGTCTTTTGCAGCACCCAGTGCTAGAGGACAGCTAACAGGGCTGCCAGTCACACCAGCCTGGGACAAACTCCAAGCTCCTCATCTGGCATGGATGTGCAGGGATGGGCCTCCAAATGCCTCTGTCTGGATTCACAGCTCCCCGTGATCACACTGCCCCACATGTGATCACACATCCCACAGAGATGATCAAAGGATTGGGAACATCTGCCATATGCTCCAGGAGAGGCTGGGAGAGCTGGGACTGCTCCTGGAGAAGGGAAGACTCAGGAAGGCCCCACCAATGTGGATAAATCCCTGATGGGGCAGTGTAAAGAGGACAGAGCCAGACTCTTGTCAGCAGTACCCAGTGATTGGCCAAAGGTCAATGGGCATGAACTGAACAGCAATGAATTCCACAGAAACGTAAGAAAAACACTGGTTTTGAGTGTGAAGGTGATTGAACAGTGAAACACATTTCTCAGAGAGGTTGTGAAATCTCCATCCTTGGAGCCATTCAAAACATGGCCACAGATGGTCCCTTGCAGCTGGCTCCAGGAGACCCTGCTTGGGGCACAGAGGTTGGACCAGAAAATAACCTGAAATTTCCTCCACACTCAGCATTTCTGTGATTCTGTGCTACTGCCAAGCAAGAACATAATTTTCAATACCTGGCCCAACACAAATGAAAACACTGCCTGACAACTACAGTTATGTGTTAAAGAGTACAAAGATGAAGTATTTGCAGATACTATCCATTCTGAAATTGGGAACACAAGGAATGCTAAGAGAAAGGATGAGAAGGGAGGCAATGGGACAGGAGTGCAAGAGCCAGGATGCCCAGCACTTTAATTACTCTTTAAGCTGTAACATTTCTTCACTCTCCTAAGAGGAGACTCCTAAAAGTGACTTTATGAGCCATAGGTCAAGATGTCCATGTGGCCCAGGGCTGCTGGACAAGCACCACATTCCCTGGAGAGCTGCAGAGAAGGGAAGAGCTGGGAGAGGTCTCCAACTTACCCCTTGTGGTGATTCTGCTCCAAAGACCAAAGTTCAGGCAACCACACAGACCCCAAAGGACTCCTGTGTGCCCTGGAGTCTGGGACACCAGGAATTCTCTCTCTCTCTATGCCCAGGGACTTTGCAGAGTCAGGTAGTGATGGAGGCAGTGTTGGTACTCAGATTTCCTCAGAGCAAACTATCATGTGAGTCTGACAGCAAATCTGTAGATGTGGCTTTTTTAGTGCAGCTATTTATCCTGAAGACTGGGAAGGCTCAAACAATTACTTGGAAGGCTGGAACTTGCTCACAGCATCAGTAGATTATAATGTCCTTTCACCATATTTATGAGCAGAGAGACTGTCACCAAACCCATTATCAAGCACACCCATAAACTTGCTGCTTCTACTGAGCTTCACATCTTGTGACTCAATAGAAACCCTAAAAGTAAGAGTGCAGCAAAGGGGGAATCAGTCTTCTATTCATACAATAAAAATTATTTCCTGGAAAAGTTCAAACAAATGGAAATAGAAATACTTTTTTATGTCTCAGTTTCCTCATCAGTCACAATCTCATCTTACACAGAGATGCTGCTCACACAGGTTGTAAATAAAATGAGTCAGAGAGCTTTTCTCCCATTTATCCACAAAACACCTGCCTCGCTCCAGATGTGGCTGAATACAAATAATCAGAGAGGGCTTTGTTTTAAACAGTAATCACCAAGATTATATTAAAAAAAAAAAAAAAAAGGCTTGGTTTTAGTCATGTTTTTAGTGTAGTCACACTCTGGGATCAAGGGCTCCATTTTACTTGGTGCTTTACACCAGCAGCTCCTGCCTGGTTTGGGTGACAAAGCACGGGAATTTCATCTGGACTAACTACAGAACATCATTCAAGCAACAGCATCTACTGCCTTCCCACATGTCATTGTTAATGTAATTCCTGCTCAGTAACATATTAAGAGGTGCTGAACTCCACAGGAATTTAGGGCACTTGGAAAGATCAGCTCAGAAATGCACGGGGACTCACAGACAAATGCCCTCAATTGCTCCCTGCTGCCATAAGCGGCTTTTGTACCACAATTTCATGGCTGTTTCCTGCTCATTCACTTCCCACTGGTAATCTCACAGGGCCACTGGCTTCCCCAGAACCCAGCCCATTTAAACCAGCTGAGCATTTAAGTGGTCCTTAGTCTCCTTTCCTGCTACAGAGTCATTCTGTAGGGGCTTCCTTCTCTCCCATGGCACCATCCTGGAAGGAGTGCCTTCCCCTCCTGACAGGACAAGGGTAATGGTTTCACACTGACAGAGAGCAGGGTTAGATTGGATATTGGGAGGAAATTCTTCCCTGTGAGGGTGCTGAGGCCCTGGCACAGGTTTCCCAGAGCAGCTGTGGCTGCCCCTGGATCCCTGGCAGTGTCCAAGGCCAGGCTGGATGGGGCTCTCAGCAACCTGGGACAGTAGAAGGTGTCCCTGCCCATGGCAGGGAGATGATCTTTAAGGTTCCTTCCAACCTTCCAATTCTACAATTCCATGATCCTCCCCTACCCTGAAACAAACAAACAAACAAAAAAATCCCTGGGATATATCTAATAACTCTCTGTGTGATGTAGAGGAGTCGGTCACATCCTACCACCCACGATGCTCTGAAAAGACCCAGCTGTTTTAATTGCTTTGTCACCATTGCTGCTCATCAGAGTTTCACCATGGAGAGCAAGAAGTCCTAAAGCTGGGTGGGAGCTTTGGTGCAATTCAAACTGGGGAGACTCACCTCCAAAGCGCATGTAGATTATGTTTGTAGGAAAAAAATAAATAAATCTGGTGTGTGTTTTTAACCATGTTCTGCACAAAGTGAGATGCAAAAGCAGACTTAAAGTATCCCAGCAGAGATTTACTGTGAGAAAATAAAGACTTAATTCCCCTACACTTCCAGATAATATTTATCTGCAGGAGGTTTTAGGTTCTGTTGTAAAAGTAAATAAAGCCTGGAGCATACTAACTTCCACTACAGTAAATCATATTTTCTGATACTGCTACAGATCTGCTACAGTAGCTTTATCAAAGGAGGGCTAAAACATCCTGGAGAACAGTAGGAATTAACAAGTTTGCTTGCTCTGTAGATGTCTCCATTAAAGTTGACCTTTTCCATGTATCTTAAATAGTATAACATTAATTCTCCATTTTTCACTTGTGTTTTTCATAAACTGTTCCATATTAAGTTCAAATCTATGCACAGTAAAAGAGAGCAATTTAGGTCTTCACTAAAACAGCAACATGAGCAAAATAAAGGATGCTTATGTCTTTATTTCATTGCCTTAACTTTTATTATCCTAAAGCATAAACTCTGTGTGATTGCATAACACTGTCCAGAGTCACAGAACACCAAGAGATGAAAATATATTTCTTGTCACTTTAACACATCTCCTATTGAAAATAGATTTTTTTTCCTGTTTATTGTACTACAGTGGAACCTGATAGGCAAAATTATTTCCTTCTGTCCAAACCAAAGCTCTTATTTATGTAAAACTTTATCAGAATAGGAAAGGAAGACCCTGAGCTGGTTAGTTCAGGAGAAATTAGTGATGTTGACTTGTACCAGGGCATTTTTCATTTTATATAGGACCAATGAGCTGCACAAATGCAGCCACTGGAATCTCTGTCCCCACATTCTTCACATTCATTTTGGTAACCAAGCCCCAGGAGTAAGAACTGAGTGAGTATTGCCAAAAAGAGACACAGAAATCAAAAGACGAACGCTGCCCCGCTCTGCTACCTGTGTGCCAGTCCCAAATGTCCCAGGCAGGCCGTGGGGCTGTGGGCATACACAGATCTGTTCTGAGCTGCTCTGTCTTGGGGGATTTCTGCAGCCTTTGGAACGTGTCACAAACTGGGGGGATCAGACACCTGCAGGCCAGGAGAAGCACACCCCAGTCCTGTCAGACAGAGCACAGGTTTTGAATATTCATTAACAATTGTGGCTCTGTACTCTGCTGTGATACCCAGCTTCTGTTTGCTACCTTTAATTAATAATTGAAGGTACTGACTCCCACCATTTACAACTGCTGTTCAGGATCCTTGATAAATAGATTGATACTATGGATTAACAGCCTGAGCATCCCCAGACCCTTGACTGGTCTAAGGGACTGACACAAAATCCCTTCCCATTTCTGAAACTCCTGAGACAGAACACAGTTTCTCTCTGACACTGAAATGTTACCAAAGGATGAGTGCAGCACATGAAATATTCACAAAGCAAACAGACACAGAGCCAAAGCAGAGCAGAGCAGAACTCCAGGCCTGCCCAGACACCAGGAAGGCTTCACAGTTTGCACCAAACCAAAGATCTCATTGCATTTCTCATCCCAAGTGCCGCCAAGGTGCCGTGCTGGAGATCAATCCAACAATACTCCAGGAGGATCAAACCAGTGGGTTCAAAATCTCCACACTAAACACACAGACTTGCTGGAGACTCAGCAAAAACTTCACACAAAGTGAAGGTGTGGTTTTGACAGACTGACCACAGGACAAAAAAAAGGCACATCCTCATGTGTCAAGCACAGGAGGATAAATAAAAGCATAAAGGTAAAAGGTGCAAAATGTTAAGCGCCAAAAAGCCAGAAGCCAATGTGGCATGAAGTCCACAGGAAGACATAAACCCATCATGATTTATTGCACGAATTTGTTCAAGACAGGAAAGTTTGTGTCACAGCAGTGGCTTCCTCACAGGCAAAAAGATTTGGTGTTTGGAGCCTTAATGTTAAACCATCCTTCTGTTGAACTAAGGCAACCATCCAGGGTGACTTTGGGGTCTCAGCTCAGTGGGCAACACCCAATTCCAGCTGCATCCCTACACTCTAGTGGCCAGTGTGCACCCCAGAAGTGCACAGCCCTCTGAGCACCACCCTGTCATGGACAAGCCTGGCAGCTGCTCCTGCAGTACTCACATACTTACCCTCTTCAGAACTTAAACACTAAATACAACCAGAGTTTAAAGCCTCATTAGCAGTAAATATTCATCTCTTGGAATGCCAACCTTTTTTTTTTTTTTTTTTTTTAATCATTTAAATAATTATAACAAGGGTATGTACCCAAGATTTTTTTTTTAAATTTGTCCTTCTAACTTTCCAAATTCCATCAAAACAAAACAAAAAAAAATTGCAACTGAGACAACCAAACTTAATTATACTAATTGAAGCTGCAGGTGTCAGGGCAGCAGAGGGAAATAAGCATATCTAGGAATATTTCAGTTCCTTTGCAAGTGGTTTATTTGCATTAAAAGCCACATCAACAGACAAAGTCCAGCAAATCAGGTTTGTTTGGCTAAATAGAAAACCACCAAAGGAAAGTTAAATCCCTGAAAGATGGAACTGGCTTTTTTGGGCTGAAGATGAATACTAGAACACACTGAAGACAAAACAGAAGACTCAAAGAAGAAGGCAATGATACATCTAAACACCTACCATTGCCTGAGTGATTCCACTTGAAGGCAGGACCCTGTTGCCAGTCTCAGCTCCCACCATTAATCCAGAGTGTGTCATGACCCAGCTGCCACAGGAAACTAGAAAATCCTTCACTCAGAGTTTAGTGCAGAATTCTACATGCAGATTTGTGTTCAGAATGGCCAAACAGCAACGAGCTAAACATTCAAAAATATAAAACCTCATTTTTTTTTGTTGTTGGCTTTTTTTGTCCTCAACCTGAAAAACAATTAGTTAATATCTATTGTGTGTTCTCAGTATTCATAAAAAAAGAGCTGGAGGGACAGTCACTAAATGCCACTTCCACTGCACCTGGGTTTTACTCAGCCAAATTCTTATGTGACCTGAAAATAGGTGAAGGGTGAAAAAGGTGACCCATGAAATGCACCTGTCCTTGACCTGTCCTCCTCCTAAGGATCATCCAGTGCATTTTCTGCAGCTCTCCCTGTCAACTGTCCCAAGTGACAACTGCAGGCTCCCCTGCCCCAAAGCCAAATGTGCTACTGCTCCTACCTAGTGAGAGGAGGTCACCAAATATACCATCTACAATTACAGTTTCTTCTGCTAGCTGTAAAAGGTTTCTATTCAAGAGTCGCAATTGTCTTCTCGTTGGAATAAAGTGTGAGGTATTTTAGGAAGCTCTTAGAGAAGCTGAGTGGATTGAAGCATTGTTGTGCTAATTAAAGCTTCTTTGATTTTCCAACGCTTAATCTAACACTCTGTGAAGTGAGCATTTTTATAGCAAGGCCAGCCATGGGAGATAATGCAACTCCAAAAAGTACCTGCTAGAAGCCTTGAGCACAGAGTGTTTCTCATCTTCTCTTCTCTGCAGACTGAAAAAGAGCACAACCCCCTGGTGTTTCTGCAGCCTTCTGAGGGGAAAAGACACAACCCTGTTTACTCCTGTGGGCTCTGGGTTAGCTCAGGAGCCTGCATCTGGCTGTGGCAGGCCAGAGCAGCTGCTCTGGGGGACAGCCCTGAGCCAGATGTCTGATCTGCTTTGGCACTCGGGCCATCTGACTTCAAGTGCCAGCCCTGCAGGCACCTGCAGATGCTGCAGAGGATGGGCAATGCTGCAACCCTGGGGAGGGCTGCACCCAGCAGAAAAGTTTGGTTTTGCTTTCAGAGCTAAAAGGCATTTTATGGCTTGGAGGAGTTTTAGGATTCTTATTCATTGAGGAATAAAAACCTGGTTTCTGCATGGCAAGAGAGTGTATATTCACACCTGAGATCAACAGGATTCCATAAAGCAATTGTTTTGTAGCCGTTAGTCAAACAGAACATGAAAACTGACCAACTTCCAAGATCAACTGCCAGATAAATCAAATTTATGTTGAAATCATCAATATTATACAAAGAAAGTAACAGCAAAATAGCACCTTGTAACTGAATGGACTCAGTCCCTATCTGTATTGAAAGACTGCTGAATTATTGCTCCTTTTAGGGCACACTTGCCAGAGCAGCTGAAGAAGAAATGAGCTTATTCCAAGGATGTTCATGTCTGTTACCTAAGCTATCCCTGCAGAGATACATTTTTTTTTTTTCCCCTCAGTGTAGGATACTTTAGAGACAACCAATACAGGAGGTGGCTTGCTGTAACCAAAGGAAGTACTCAACATACAACCTTCGTGCAAATTATGACATATAAAATACAAAATAGGAGAAGTTGCATTTTGGGGTAAAAAAACCCCCACACATTTACTTTTGAGATTGAATAAGGAATTAACACAGAGATTCAACTAACCCAGTACACAGTGTTGGTTGGTTGGGTTTCTGTTGGATATTTTTTGTTTGTTTGGTTTGTTTGTTTGTTTATTTGTTTTAATGGAGTGATGTTAGAGGGCAAAATCATATCCTAGGACCTGGTCCTGAATGCACAAAGTACCAACAGGAAATAACAGGTGCTTTGCTAAGAGTAAATGGGAGAAGATTGCTACTGCAGAGATTATAAACAAGTTTTTTTTTGTTTGTTTTGTTTTGGTTTTTGTTTGTTTGTTTGGGTTGGGTTTTTTAAACACCAGAAAGAGAAAAAGAGAAAAGAAATAAGCAATGAGACTTTAGACACACCTAGAGCCAGCAAAACTCAATGACAGTGATCACCCCCTTGACCACCACAAAGCAGCTAACAACAGACAAACAGCTTGGACCAGACCCATCTAAGATCCCTGCAAATCCTTTCTGACCACTCAACAAAGCAATTTCAGACAGTTTGTAAGTGATATCAAATCAACTCACTAAACACTCAAAGCTCTCAATAAATGAGGGTTTCATTGACAAAAGCATTTCTCCACCAAGAAGGCAAAACAAGTCAGGCAATAAAATCACAGGACAGGCCACACAAAATGTTCTACCTCGTGTAAAGTCAGGATATTTTCACTTCATTCCAACAACAGGTGATCAGCACTCTGTGTGCATCCCACTGTTGAAAACTGCTCCTATCTCCTGAAAAACCCATGTCTAGGTGGACCCCCAACACACAACAGCTTTGGCACAAAATAAATGAGCATTTATGTCACAGCCTCCTTTGCGTACAGCACAACACCGGGACATGGCACGTGTGGCTCTATCAGAGCACTCTGCACCAAACACACCTTGATAAAGCAATTTTCCACAGAAAACAACATCAAGTCGCTTGGATTTGCTGACATCCAACCAACCAACCCAAAGCCCATGGTTGGTCACACAGTGGTTGCAAGTCTGCACTTAGATGATAATGTCAATTAATACCCACAAACCTTCAGAGGGTGCAATCGGTGTTGATGGCCAGTGGCTTTAACCTGATTTTGAGTTTTGGTGGAACTGACTGATGTCTCAGAAGTGAAGGCAGCATGGTTTGGCCCCAGAACACTATTCAGGCCTAGGTCCAAAGTCTGCAGAGGCCAAACCTTTGGATTAATTGCATGTAAAGCTTGAGTTGACATTTACAAGCCTCTCAAAGCCCACAGCCACATTTCCCACTCACTACATTGCCACTTCTTATACCACTCAGTAGGAAAACCATCAATAAAGCAACCATTCATTTCAGACAGAACTGGCCAAGAGTGACAGCAGAGAAACCAGACTCCAGAAAATAACCAGACAGAATAAACCTGGGTAAGATCCTTAAAAATTATCTTTAATTGATGCAAAGTATGAACAGATGAACGAGTACAGAAGCAGGTAAAACTGCATAGATGAAAACTATGCATTTCAAATAGTTCAAGAACTCATAACATCAGATGTTCTAGAAATGGTAAGTCAAACAATTTCACTACTTGGAAGTAAAATGAGCTGTAATGTGACAATGAAGTACATATTTGACCCAAAGTATAAGCGATTGGTAAATGGTGGAAATAAGTACAGCTGTGTCAGCTTAAATGGTTTGTTGCCCTGATGGTGCACTTTCATATGGAGACTATTCAGTTTATATATTTCACATTGGCAATATTTGATCTTTACAGTCAGAGGTATGTCTGAGAGGCCATTTACAGTTCTAGTGACAGCTGTTATTTATTCATTTCAAACCGACATACTGCAAAAAACCCAATGTTTTACATGGAAAGGAAAGGAAAAAAAAAGAAAAATCATCACAGCAGGTTATAGGTAAGGGTTTGCTGAATTTAGTCATAAAAATATCATTTTTTACTTTTGTACAAAAGTAAAATATACATTTGATCCCAATTACATTATAGAAATGTCACTGAAACAATAACATGGATCAAAGACTGATGCACCTAAAGGAACTGAATGCAGCGTCTTCATTTTATTATAGAAACTAGAAATGGAAGATGATCCTTTTTTATATATAACTTGTAGTGACATTTGCTAGAGCCTGTGAACAGGTGAAATATACAGAATTACATAGATATTAACAGAAACCTTGAGACAAATTTCAGTTAAGACCTCAGTTTCATTTTATTTCCTTTGAAAATATCAAAGCATGCTATGCCTTGAGAGCATAAATTGTTGACCTCACCGGTGGCAAGTTCACCTATACTGAGTGAAACTGTAGAACACCCTGAAGTTTCTTTTTTTTTTTTTCTTTTTTTTTC
>VWZN01012787.1:83885-94853 GCA_013396955.1 Regulus satrapa | reverse complement strand
TTTTTTTTTTTTTTTTTTTTTTTTTTTTTTTTTTTGCAGATACAAATACTGACACCTTTAAGAATACTTGATAAGCATTTCAGGAAAAAGAAATTCCCTACACCTGATTAAGTAAAGCCAGAGCAACCGAAAACAGAAAAAGAAACTCAGCCTGAATTAAGTCCAACCAAAATTGAAGTGTAGGTCCCTGGTTAAAGCATCTCAGAAGAGGAGCCTGTTCCAGACTTGCAGGAGGCAGGTCTGGGACAAACTTGCCCTGCTGTGCAATTGCAAGGACAGCTTTCCAGTTCCGTCAAGCTCTGCAGCTACAGAGGCTAAATCACACCTTGGAGCTGACTCTGCATCCCTGTGAGTCTGAAATTAGTCTGAGGATCTCTGGCATCAGGCTGCTGGAAGCCTACAGGATCAGACCATTCCTGGAAAAGCTGCAGTATCTCCCTCTTCTTCAGGTTAGAGGAAAGGATTAATCCAGAATGGCACCCCCTCAAGCAACAGTTATCAAGGTAGTATTTGGAAAGGAATACATTCTCTCCGTGTATTGCATATGTATGCAGAAGATTTTGTTCTAAAATACATCTTTCCACCTTTTTCTAATAAATTTCAGATGTTCCTGACCTAGTGTTGGTTGTGTTTTGTTTAATAAATGCGCATATAAGAAACTGCACTGTTCAAGTGTGGACTATGGAAAAGTGAAACTCGCCCTCAGCTCCTTAAAATCAGCAGGTTCTGAGGTTACCCTTGGGCTCCAGCTCTCTCACAGTAGAAACTAGCTTCCTGTACTTCTGCCTAATGAAAATTATCATCCCTTAGGAAAGAAAAATCCCTGTCAATACAAGTTGCCACTGCTCCTGTTGCCAGTCTGGGCTGCTGCAGCCCACAGCGAATGATACTCAGCTGGTTTGCTAAGAAGGCTCTGATCTCTGAAATTCCTGTGTGGGCAAGAACCACTGCTGCAAACGAGAGGACTTGGGCTGGCTTTTGTCCTGTCTCCAGCACTTCCGTCCCATCTCACAGGTGCTTGTCAGG
Organism: Regulus satrapa; assembly: GCA_013396955.1. NCBI lineage: Eukaryota > Metazoa > Chordata > Aves > Passeriformes > Regulidae > Regulus > Regulus satrapa. Next base: position 93,827 of record VWZN01012787.1, on the reverse strand, counting down.
CTAGCACACCTGCAGCTTGGTTAAAGGGGAACTTAATCTCCTTGGGCTGTTTTTGGCTTCCCCGAGGGCAGCAGGATGGGTCACCCTCACAAAGGTGTAAACCAGGAGCAAAGGGAGGGACTCACCAGAACTGGTACCAGGATCAAGTGTTAGTTTTCCCCTCAGTAAGCCAGGCTGTGAATCTGCAGCACTCGTGTGCCAAGAGTTTTGGTGCATGTGGGCACCCCCTGCACAACGGGGTCACTTCCAGTACATCCAATGATTGTGACAGGCGTATCTGTCTGAATGGACTTGTGAGGCAGATGAGGTAAACTGCATTAAGCCCCATTGTGTTCGGAATTAAAGCAGCCTTAATTCAATTCAGGTTACTTCCCTTTCATAAAGAATGACTCCAAATCAGATTAAGGTTGCTTTAATACTGCAACAGAATGTCCATGCTGGGCTTTAAAGCAGTTTAACAAATCTACTTTAAATGCACACCTTTCCTTAATTTGGATTAGGTTTCCTGAGGTCCCTGGTGAAGATAAGGCTTAGGACACCCTATGCAGGGAATCTGCAGGGGTTTGCTAGGATGCTGTGAACTCACAGCCTGGCCTACTGAACCCTAACTTCCTCATGAAGGTGTCTAAATCCTGTTCATGGCCTGTGCTGGAGCTGCCACAGCGGGTTTGAGCTCTCAGCAGTCCTGCAGCAGCCCCTCTGTGCAGGTTCTGTGCAGGGACAGGGTACACAGTCCTTCATTTTCATTCTCACCCTTGCTCCTCTGCCTCTCCCTAGTGCTCTAGAGCTAAGTGTGGTAGAACCAGTTGGGGAATTCTGGCAGGGCACCAGCCTATGGGATTCCTGCTTGCTGACTTTCTGCTTCATTCCTGCCTCTGCACTGCAGTGCACTGCTGCCTTGCCCTTGCCAGGTAAATTCCCTCACCCCTTTCCCTGAGTGGAAGAAGGAAAAGCCGCACAGGACCAGCTAAGAGGCACAGAGAGGCACAGAGCAATGGATGGTAGAGGGGGCCTGGGGAATGACTCCTGCTGGAAAGGCTGCCTTCCCCTCATATACTAAAGACTGCCATATCTACTGGGCTCCCTGTCCAGCATAACATGGGCACTGCTTCCAGGAGCTCCCTACCAAAGGAATTCTCTTGACTCTTCCAGAGAAGCACTACGCTGGCTATCAGCTCATTTCCAGTCCTCTTCCACTTACATAAAATACCCCTTAGAGTCCGTGTGTGGCAAAAAGAAACATAATGGGCAAAAGAAAAAAAAGGAAAAAAACCTCAAACATATATATATATATATATATATATATAAAAGAAAACAAGGAAATAAAGAAATAATAAAAAAGGATGCTTGCTGATAAGAACAGGCAGTTTGTTAAGTGCACCTTCAGGCCCACAAAGACATTTCAGCACTCCTGTGTAAAGGGAGTAATAACCTTGTTTTTGTTGGTTGTTTTTTTGTTTGTTTGTTATTTTGTGTGTTAATCTTGTCAAAAACACATGCCTATGCTACATGAGGTTGATTCCTGTACTCCATATGGGTTGATATCCTTTGAAGTGAGCTATAAATGGACAAAGCAACATTCAGGCTCCCCAAACCACAAGTTCTTATGATCCATCCCGGTCTCCTGACAAAGAATTGCTGCATGCAGCACTTTTGTCTGTGCATAAGCAGAATGATCATCACTCTGCACATTAAATTAAGGTGTGCACACCCAGCTGGGGCAGAAGGTACCCAAGTGAGGCCTCGTCTCCCAAATGCATCCTTCTGATCATCGGTCCCATAGCACTGAACTAATTATTGCTGTTTAGTTTAGTCAGATGGTGATTTTATAAGCTGAGTGCAGCATTCAAGCCCATTTTGACATCAGAAGTCATATCCTATGATTCAAGAGTTTGGCCAGATCAGGACCACTGGAATTTAATGGGGAGAGAGGTGTACAGTGGGCAAGGGTACAGTGAGCAGGGAACAGGAAAGAAGCTTTACAACACCTACTTAGAAGATGTAATGCCCTGTTTTATCTGATGCTTTGCACTTCTTGCCGGAGTTGGAGCTCCCTCAGTTTTTGATCTTTCTCATCGCTAAGATTCACGGAAGTCACACAGTGAGAAATAAAGTCAAGTCTTTCTGGAAACCTGGCAGGTCAAGCTTGTGCGTAACTGCAGAGTTAGTGTTGGTTTTTAACTCTAAGTGCCTCGATTTTATTTTATATATACATGTGTCTGCATATGTATGTGACACACACAGGAGCAGACATATATATATATATATTATTCACATATATACATATATCAGAAAGATTGGGGGGGAAAGGATCTGTACAGCATGGAAGGAGATGTGTTCAACAGCAGTTGGCCACATGCTAAGTGCAGAATGAAGATCCTCAACTTCGTCCATTTGAAAAATTAAGATTAGTGCCTACATTTGTTCAGATCAAAGGTTATTATCTTCCAGGGCCTAGCAGTCATGGCTGGCACATTGCAGAAGACACCTTCTCCTAGCATTGCTTCCCTCACCAGGAAATGATGGGAGTAAGATCAGGGGCCAGGAAGAGGAACATGGCTCAAAGGCTGTGATGGGATCTAAGACCTGAAAAGGGATGGAGGAGACAGGGATGGGAGAGCCCTGCAAAGCCTTTCCCATCCACCTGCTGGGGAATCTAAGGGAAGGAAGAGCACAGCCCTCCAGTCTGGCTGCCTGACTGGGCTATGCCAGGGTTCCTGATCCTCCTGCACCCTGCCCTGCAGGGACAAGCTGCCAAAAAGCCACCTCAGAGAAAGGAAGGGCAGGTACAGTGATGCCTCTATGAACAGCCCGGGGAGATCTGAAGCCTAGGATGTACACCACCATGGGTTATTTGGCAGAAGCCAATGCAGAGCCCTGCAGCACCAGACTGGCTGAGGAAGGGAAGAATTCCATGGGCACTGGTGGTCTCTGCCTACCTTTTCTGCACCCCTCCCACTCACATTTGATCTTTCTATCCCTAAACCCTTCTGTGCTGTGCCAGTAGACAGCACAGGACGCTCCTGACAGTGAACTGACTCCTTGGCCTTCTCCTCGGTGTCTCTGATCCACTCAGTTCCTGGAGGCACTTTCAGCAATGTTGGGGGGTGTAAGATAAAGGCACTGCACAACTCTCTCAATCAATCTGCTGAGTCTCTTCAATGAGTTTTGGTGGGGATACAAAAAAAGTCTCAACTGATGACTGCAAAAGAAACCAGCTGCTGCAATTTGGATGCATATAATAGATAAGTTTCATTTACATTCTGAGAATGCACCAAAAAGCATGCATCTGCACCTTTCATCTATAGTGGATACTAGGTTTTTAGGTGTTGCTATATATAACTTGACTTCTTAATTTTCCATACAGCTTTCCCTTTAAGGGATGGGATATGTTCCTTTCTGACAACGCCTGGACAAAAGCCAACACATTTCCCTGAGCAATGCAGGAAAACAATCAAGTTTCTCTAATCAGTTCATTCAGGCCCTCAATCTATCAAGCACATTTTAATTTTTTTTATTGTTATCATTATTGTTGTTATTATTATCATTATTAATATTATTATTATCATTGAATTCATGCACTAATTAATTCAAGTTACACTTTAATCAAATAGGCCATAATGCTGAATATTTGAACATGCTTTGATCTCCAAAAGTTATTGTTCCCATTTGACTAACATACTCACTTAAATACAGTACTTTAAATTACTAGTCAACGATTTAATAAATTAAGGAGTGCACTTCTGGTGAATGCAAATCAAAAATAAAAAGAAAAGAAATTTAAAAAGAGAGGAGGAAGGACCTATTTTTAGAAGATTCAGTTCAAACGAAAGCTTATCCGCTATTGTCTGAGGTAACGTTTCAAGCATGCGATCATAAAATAAATAGTATCAAATTCAAACATGCTTATATTAAACTCCATTGTGCTATCTTGCAACAGAGGGGCTTAAAGTTTTGTATCCAGTTCTGAACGGGATGGGGGAAGTGTGTTTCTATCATCTGCATGTGAGAGAACTTAGCAGCATTGCAGATGTTTCATCTTCAGTTTTGTTTGTTATTCTCCTTTTAGGATATTTCTTCTACGGACAGCAAAAGAGACCAGGCTTAAGTAGGTTTTTTTTAATAAGGTGCTGTGTGGATCTGTAGGTTGGAAGGATGGAATCTTTCACAGAGGGGGCGGAAGGAAAATTTGCACTCCTTCATAAACACCACGGCAAATGCTCACCGCAGGTTTTGGCTGATCTTTTTTTACTATTATTATCTGATGCACTTTCTTGCAATTGTGCAGTTTTGCAGAATATTTTTACTGGAATCCATGCATACGCTTAATAGCTCTAAAAACTGTCTTGCTTAGTTTAAGATAACTTTATCAGAAAAAAAAAAAGAAAAGAAAAAAAAAGAGGTGATAGGAGGGGAAAAGTTTAGGGCTAGCGTCATAATGGCTTAAAACTAAACTAGTTCAAATGGTTATCATTTACCAGGTGGAAAATGGTTTTTTGAGAATAAACAAAATTTTATCTTTCATGGATCCTGGAAGCTTCTTTATCGCAAGGATTTGCAATGCAACAATGCATTTACGAGGTAAATAAAGCATTCAAAGACTATCAGTAAAGCATCTACAAAGTGTGACTGTGTCACTAAAGTCTTCAAGCTGTGAGTGGGGATTTTGTTTTGTTTTGTTTTTGTTTACACATCAGTCAGCAGCTTGCTTTTATTAACGCAGTTTTGGTTGGCTACAGTGCAGTTGCCAGTTCTGAGATTAGCCTCTCTAAAATTGTCTATGCTATTATTCATATCCTCTTCGATTTCCATGTACTCAGATTTGCTGATTGTGGAGGAGCTGCGGCGACTGAGATCACTGTCAGATGCTAAATTAGGGGAGCTAACGTGAAGTAACTGAGCCTGTTCTTCCCCTTCTGTTTCTCGGTGGTAGAAGTAGTTGAAGTTGGACACGATGACAGGGACAGGCAGGGCAATGGTCAGCACACCAGCGATGGCACACAAGGAGCCCACGATCTTGCCACCAATGGTCATGGGATACATGTCCCCATAGCCCACAGTGGTCATGGACACCACCGCCCACCAGAAAGCATCAGGGATACTTGTGAAATGAGACTCAGGTTCTTCAGCCTCAGCAAAATATACCGCACTAGAGAACAAAATCACCCCAATGAAGAGGAAGAAGATTAGTAAACCTAGCTCTCTCATACTCGCTTTGAGGGTCTGTCCCAAAATCTGGAGGCCCTTAGAGTGCCGGGAGAGTTTGAAGATTCGAAAGACTCTTACCAGTCTGATGACTCTCAGGATGGCCAAGGAGGTGGCCTGCTCTCCTTTCTGAGTCCCCTCCCGCTCGGCCATCTCGGTGCCCAGGGTGATGAAGTAAGGGATGATGGCCACAATGTCAATGAAGTTCATTATGTTCTTGAAGAAATCAGTCTTGCTAGGGCAAGCAAAGAAGCGCACCACCAGCTCAAAGGAGAACCAGATGATGCACAAGGTCTCCACAACAAAGAAGGGATCTGTGAAGATGTTGGACTTGTAGACCTGGGTGGTGTTGTCAGTGCGGTGCACTGTGTACTCCTTGTCCTCCTTCAGCTCAGGTAATGTCTCTAGGCAGAAGATCACGATGGAGATGAGGATCACCATGACAGAGACTATGGCAATAACCCTTGCCGGCCCAGAGCTCTCTGGGTACTCAAAGAGGAGCCACACTTGGCGCTGGTACTCCCCCTCCGGCAAGGGTCTCTCCTCATCTTTGATGAATCCTTCATCTTCCCGGAACTTCTCCATGGCTTCCTCGCCCAGCTCATAGAATTTGATCTCCTCAGAGAACATGTCCAGGGGGACATTGACGGGCCGGCGCAGCCGCCCCCCGGACTGGTAGTAGTAGAGGATGGCGTCGAAGCTGGGCCGGTTGCGGTCGAAGAAGTACTCGTTGCGCAAGGGGTCAAAGTAGCGCATGCGCTTCTTGGGGTTGCCCAGCAGCGTGTTGGGGAACTGGGCTAAAGTCTTCAGCTGCGTCTCGAAGCGCAGTCCCGCAATGTTTATCACCACGCGCTCACAGCACTCGTGGTCGTCGTGGGCAGCGGGCTGGTAGCTATCCTGGGGGTGGCCAGGTAGCGCGGAAGTCTCGTCCATGTTCTCTCCAGCCATCACGGTCATGGTGGCACACAGGAAAGGGGAGCGAGGGGCGGGGGAGAAGAGAGGGAAAGGGAGGAGGAGGAGGAGGAGGAGGATGGAGGAGCACAGAGAGACCCAGGGCGGTTCAAGGGTAGGGGGGTTGAGGTGGGATGGGGAGCTTGAGGAAGGGGTGGATGTGGAGCCTAAAGGATGGAAACACCCAAAAGAGGAAAAGAGAGGCGGGATGAAGGGAGAAGCATCGGGGATGACGGAAGGGTGAAGAGAGAGGGAAGAAGTACCTTTAGGGGGGGCAGAGGGCAGGTAAGGTGAGGGGTCCTGTCCCCCAAACCGGGAGGCTGAAGGTCTGTGGAGTGCACCCCCAGGCTGGGGTTCCCCTCCCCAGCCGTCTCCTTTAGCCTTTAACTCGATCCGTCCACTTTTCTCGCTGGCTCGACCATCGCCGCAGCTGCTGTCACGAAGCTACCACACACACACACGCACACACACGCACATACACATAAAATAAATAAATAAATATAGAAATAAATATATAAATCACGGGCTGGCTGGGAGGCGAGTCCTTGCAATGCCAACTCAGCAAATTTCCATCACCTGCCTCTTCCTTCCTCCCCCCCACCACCGCCACCACTGCCCTGGTCCTCTCCTCTTTTGCGCGGGGAGGGAGGGAGGGATGGAAACACTCGGCTTTGAAGGCATAAAACTCACTTGCAGGATGGAGGCTGCCAGGGAGGAGAGAAACAGAATAAACCAGCCCCCAAGCCCCTCCACATACACATACACACACACACTCAGGCGCTTTCACACCAGCAGGAACATCCCGTTCTGCCCACTACGGCAGCACATGCGGAGCTCTACACGTTCCTACACGTCCCCGGACATGCACCAAGACCTCCGAGGCAGGAAGGTGCCCCCAACTCATCGGGAGGGCTTCCCGGGCAACTTCAGCAGGGTCAGCTCCTGCAAGGAGTCTCCCGAGCAGCGCGCTCCCCGCTGTGGAGACTCAGCTGAGCACTGACAACTTCATCACACCGACCGGGGTGAGGGGGGGGAATAAGGAGAGGGAGAGCAAAGCGTCTCCTCTCCCGCTTTGCAACAGCTAAAGGTGAATGAGAGAGAGAGACAAGGGGAGGGAGGTCGACATCCCAGACCCAAACCGTCCAAAATCGAGCGTAGCAGCGGCAGGGAGAAGGGGATTTTCCTTACCTGCTCCGGGTGAGACGCGCCGCTCAGGAGTAGGAGCCAGTGCCGGAATGCGTCAAGTCGCCTTGCAGCAGCATCCAAAAAAACCAAACCAAAACAAAAACCGCAGCGGCAAACTTAACCCTCCTCCTCCTCCTCCTCCTCTTGCGCCCCTCTTTATAACACAGCGATCGCTTTACAGGGCTGCCTGCGAGACACTGAAATATTCATACACTGTCTTAGGCTGAACCAAGGGCGAGAGGGTTTAATTAGTTTCTACTGAGAGCCGCAGTGGGGGGGTGGGGTGGGGGGGTGTGCGTGGAAAAGAGTGCAAAGTACCTTTTCCAAAAGGCTCGAGTTAGTCAATTAAAATCAAGGAGTCCTAAATAGCTGCTGGCTCTCCAGCTCTCTCCCCTTAGGACAGCTGGAAAAGGAGCCGGGCGCTGGGCAGCGGCGGCGGGGGAGATGTCAGAGCGCCGCAGCCCTGCAGCAGCATCCCCGGAGTCGGTCTTGGCTCGTCCCGGCAGCAGCAGCGGCGGAGGCAGGAGGAGGCAGGGGCTGGACGCGTGTGGCAGGAGCGAGAGGGCTGCTGAATGCATAAGAGNCGCGCATCCCGCAGGCACCCCGGCTGCTCCCTGCAGTGCCCGGAGCCCCCTGGCCCCGGCTCGCCTCGGTACTGAACGGGGCTGCGCATCCTGGACACACTGGTGGAAGCCAAACCCCGAGCGGAGTGGCTGGAATTGGGAGGGTTAATCGTCAGGCAGGGACAGTGCCCTTTCACGCTGCTTTATCCCACTGAATTCGTCTAATTGATGAATCACATAACTTCGAGATGGAAAAGACCCATTATGTCATCAGCTGGCCTCCCCTGCCAGCACAGGATTGTTCCCCACAGTATATGATCACTTACATTATATAAAAGCCTGCTGCTCACTTTGTCAGAGCGGGAGCGGTGATCAAATACAACCCGTGCCTGTGTAATTTGAAGCACTCCAGAGCTAAGTAACACCAAGTCCGTGTTTAACAGACCTGGTCTCATTAGCTTCCCACTGCATAATACATTATCTTCACTTAAGATCACCACCTTGGCAGTCCAAAAATACTTAACCACCTGACCTCCCTGGTGGTTTCTGTCTCTTCATCCCTTCCCCTTACTTATGCCTATGTTTTGTTGCTTGGGGTGAGGTTTTTTTCATGATGCTGTGGTTTATCTTTAATTTTTTTTACTAGTGTAAAAAAGTCCTCTATCCCTGACAGTGCTGCAATCACAGCTAGTTAGCATGCTTCATTCACCAGCCCTGTGTAAACATAAGTGCAAACAAACAAACAGATTTACTGTCTAGCCTGGTACAAGGGTGAGTTTTGTTGTTGTTTGATTTAGGGGTTTTTTTTGTTTTGTTTTGGGGGGTTTTTTTTGTGTTTTTTTTTTTTTTTCCAAGCATCACATATGCTGAAAGTCTAGTGAGAAACTTCTGGTGAAGTTCCGAGCATGAGAAAAGTCTCTCTCTGCCACTAATGGGTGAAACAATCAAAACATGAAATAAAAAGAGAGGGTCTTCTTCTAGTGAAAAATAAAGCACAATTTTCTGTCTGAAGTTCAGCATCAGCACCCAGACCTGGACCCTGCAGCCCCGCAAAAAGTAAACCATCCTCCCCCCCAAAAAAAGAATGGTTGTCCCATCACCTCAACTAACCAGGCTGGTTTTCAACCCCTCGAGGAACTCAGTGGCAGCCTTTGACTCAGCATCCCCTCATGGCAGTGAGTTCCACGCCTGGGTGATGGCATGGCTGGCTGCAGTGCTCCGGGAGCTCTGCGCTCAGAGCTGCTGTGTGTGAGCGCTCCCCCGCCTCTGGTGCAGCACTCTGTCCCCCTGTCCCAGCCCAAAGGATGCTCAGGAGTGAGCTGAAGATGCAGATCTGACCAGCAGAGGCCCGAGTTCACGGTGCTGCTTTGCCCTTGGCTTCCTGCAGGATTGCAGGCAAGGCTGTATGTTCTGGTTTTGCATCTGGAAAACAGGACTTAAAAGTGCTTCCTTTGCCTGTCACAGCTCCTTAGGCTGCTGGCTTCTGAGAGCTGCCTTAGCACAGCAGAACCCAAATCTTCACAGGGAGTAGGGTGCGCACCAGGCACAGAAATAAAATTTTTAAAAAATAAATAAAAAGGAGTGATAGCAACCTTTTGTTCTCCAGTACAGCAAAAGGACAAACAGGGATATTTTTCTCCCACCTTCTCATTTTGAATAGCTTTGAAATGTGGGATTTCTCTTTGCGATCCAACTACCATTACTGACAAGCAGTCACACTGGGAGGGAGGGATCTTTCTAAGTGGGCTATTAGCCATAGGGTCAATAAAATCTTGTTAAAGTACACAGACTAATGAGCAGTGTAACTAGGGCTTGCAAGAAGGTCGCATGTTACACATTATAGTGCTAAGTAGCTTCAATTAAATGTTGAGGAATGGAAGGAGAATCCAAATTGCTGCCAAATTCAAAGTCAGGCTCCTGCTATTTCCTACCTTCTATATTAGAGAAAATGGCCAGCAGCAGTTCAACTGGTAACCCCCCCTCCCCAGGAGCCACACTGAGAAGTTCCCCTCAGGAACAAATTTTTCCATAGGGGAAA
>VWZN01012787.1:31176-82736 GCA_013396955.1 Regulus satrapa | reverse complement strand
CCACCACCAAGGAGTAGATCCAGCCCTTTTGCTGCACAGAGGGAAGAGGAGAGCTTGGGAGTTATCCCTGTGAAAAAGGAAGCAGAAACTGCCCTCACTCATGTGATAGTTGTGCCATTAGAACCAGCCTAGAGAGAAAAGATGTCCCTGCTTTGCCTCTATATCCCACATCAGTGGGTTGGAAGGGCAAAAATTGTGGCAATAGGAGAATGGCTGGGCAGGGAAGAACAGGAAATGTTCTGCATTAGGTTGGGGTTGAACTTTCCTCTGTCCTCTTCTAAAGGAGCTGTAGGATTAGAAATAGAAACTAAGTGCCAATCAAACCCTGGGCATATTCAGGTGTTTAACACACTGGACTTTCTTCTCACCAGGAGCCACTTGTGGCTTCCCATAATTGGATGACTTAGTATGAGATCTTATAAAAGCACCACAGCAAGAGTGTATTTATCAAGAGTGCTGCTGGCCACCAAGTGCAGAGAGCAGAGAGTGACCTTTCCCCGTGTAATGAGGGATGAGCACCACACAAAGTGAGCACCACTCTGCCATTGTCAGAGAAGGGAACACCTGAGGGGGACAGAGCGCCACGTTCCTGTCAAATCCCAAAAACAGTCCTTGCAGTGGGTCCTTGCAATACACAAGCAAGAAGTCAGCTTTGGGAAGTCTGAGTTTGCTCCTGTGTGAGTTCATTGGCAGGATGATTCCACCTTATAAAAAAAGATTCTGACACATGGCTAAATAAAGCCCCACCTTATATGGCATCGAGCTGCCCAGGATTGAATCAGAAAGTGATGGTGCTTTTGGAACAACAAGTGTTGTTATGAAGCCCCAAGCTTGAGGCTGAGTGGTGATGAGTGATAGAATCACATCATCATAGAATGGTTTGGATTGGAAGGGACCTTAAAGATCATCTTATTCCATGCCCCTGCCATGGGCAGGGACACATCCCACTGTCCCAGGTTGCTCCAGCCCCAGTATCCAGCCTGGCCTTGGGCACTGCCAGGGATCCAGGGGCAGCCACAGCTGCTCTGGGCAACCTGTGCCAGGGCCTCACCACCCTCACAGGGGACAATTTCTTCCCAATATTCAATCTAACCCTGCTCTCTGTCAGTGTGCAGCCATTGTCCCTTGTCCTGTCCCTCCAGGCCCTTGTCAAGAGTCTCCATCTTTTTTGGAGACTCCCTTCAGGCACTGCAAGGCTGCAATAAGGTCACCCCCAAACCTTCTCCTCTCCAGGCTGAACAAACACACTTAGTGGAACTCCCTAAGAAAACAAAGTGTGCCTTAGGAACTCAAGGCATGACAGGATACTCCCAGTGCTCAAATCAGTCTTGCCATAGCCGTAATCACTGCTACCCTACAAAATCAGTGCCGGGTTTAGCCCTATCTGGGCTGCAACAGAACTGCAGGAACACTCATAAACAGCCATATTAGACTGCAGCAATGGGACTTAGAGTCTATAGCAGAGGATATTTTAAGGCCAATGGATAGTTGCAAGCTCTTGATGAGTTGCCATGAAATATGGCACATTATCACTTGGTCTTATGACAAAGGACACTCAGAAAGACCATCCATCAGTGACCAAGCCACGTGGAGGGAGAAGTCCTCACGGACTTCATTTAGCCTTCCCAAAAAGTGTTGCCTTATTGTTTAAGCAGGCTGGTGTGTGCCTCAAAAGCTGACTGCAGACCTGAAATTCAGGCTACCAAAACATGGTAGTCTGTTGGAACTCTCAGTGTAACTGAGGGGAAATTCCTGAAAAGGAGAGGTGTAAAGGAAATGTGTGAAGAGACCTGCAGAGAAAGGAGTAGAGTGTACATCAGTGGCAGTGAAAAACTAAAACAAGAGGTATCTGCATAAAATGAGAATCTACACTGATGCCAAACCAGTGTCTACAGGACAGGGGTCACCAGTCTTCAGCAGTAATAGAAGTCAGGCTCAATTAGGTGCATCAAATTCAGAAGTATTTGGTGTTTTTTATATGTCAGGGCAGCATCTTACACTGGATTCATGATTGTCTTTATCACATCTGACAGAATGTGAATGCTGGGATCATGTGTGCTCCCAGAAAAAGCTAAGACATGGAGTGGGGGGGGGGGATTCCCAGGCACCAAAGGCAGTGGCTTAAAGCAGTTTCCACTGGAATTGGAAATGCTGAAGAACAAGGAACCCCAGCCATTATTTCAGACGCTCAGAACAGCATACTAGGCTGAATGCAGATAAGCTGAAGCTTTTAGAGAACAGTGACATATATGAACCCTTCATTGTTTCCAATTATACCTCAAAAACCTTAGAGTTATGAAGGAAATGTCCAGAACAAAAGTGGTGAAGGATTTCTAGTCATTCAGAGAGAGAATAAACTACTAGATTCTTCTTTTTATCCTCCAGCCTCTCAGGACACGAGAAATTATCACACAGAGACAAGATTTGGCAGCAGTCAGGGTCCCGTGGGATAGAATAAAGGCAATCCAGCGCAGGGAACCAGTCCCAAATTGCTCCAAGCCCCTGGAACAGACAGAGCCACGGAAAGCTTGGACCTTGCTGCAAAGTCAGCACCTGGTGGAGCCCCGACAGGACCGGGATGGAGCCAGATAAACAAGGTGCTGCTGCTCCTGCACAGGGGGTGGGACATTCGCAGTGCGTGGCTTTGGGGCACAGCATGAAGATGCAGCACGAGCTGCAGCACAAGGAGAGCATGCTGAGGAACTGCTGAGTGCTCCTGGAAGCTGTCTGGGAGTGATGATAAAGGCATGGAACCACTTTGTGTCCAGAGTGTACAGCTCTGCCGGGAGGAAGAAGGAGCACAGGCACCGCCCGTCTCGTTATGGGTAAAGGATTGTTTGTGTCTCTGCGTGTGTGCACATGTGCGAGATGGGATTTCATTTAAAGCAGGACAAGCAGTAATCCCTGAGGATGTAAGAGCTGCCATCAGGAAATGAATAACTTCACACCTTCATATAGCTGGCCAGGCACCAAGGTGCACTGCAGAGCATGGTGAGGGTAAACACTGACCAGCTGGGATCTTCCTGCCTTTCCAAGACACCTTTGCAGGTGGCCATTTTTAAGAACAGGAGATGGATGGTCGGCTTTCTGGGAGCTGGCTCTGGAGGAAGCTCTGGCAAGAGCTGATCAGGAGCGGAGCAGTGCCTTCTCACAGTCTGAGAGGCCTTGCATGCCCTGCTCTGACACAGCTCGTAGCACTCTGCAGCAGAATTTGTGCCATTCAGCACTTCACAGGCCAGATTTGAGCACCAGATGTCTTGCCATGGGTATCAAAAATGAAGAAGAGCGAGAGCAAACAAAGTTAGCAGCATAAACAGTGCAGGGACTGATAGTCAAAACAAGGCAGTCAGGAAAGCCATCCTTACCTGCCTGGGCTGGGAACAAGCAAAGCTTTTCCCCTAAGACTAAACCTGGAATGACCAGTGTGTCTACTGAAGGAAACGTGTGGAGGAGGGTGGGTTGCAGTCCAGCAGCCAGGCTTTAGAAGCTGTTACACTAAACAAGACACTCACAATAAAGAAATGGAGAAAACAGAAGGTCATTTGCATCTGCTGCTCAGAGTGGAGCAGATACAAAGACAGACAGAGATCAGCAGCACAGGTAAGGCCAAAGGAAAGCAGCTGCAGCCTGGCAGGGATCATAGGTGGCAGGAGAGTGCTAAAGGAAGGCCAGAGGTAGCTGTAGACCTGAGAGAAATGAGCCTGAGCAGAGACCAATTAGAAAACACCAGTACCAAGGTGTTTGTGCAGCATGGCCACACCAGTGGGAAATGGGTTAAGGTAAGAGATATGAGGGCAGTCAAAAGCCTGGCAACAAGGGGGTCCTTATCCCTTGGAGGGACTCGGCCCCAGCTCTAAGCCTGTAGAAAACCTAAGAGTACCACACAAGGACAGAAAATGCTGAGCAGGAAGTTCAAGTGTCTGTGGCAGAGCATTGGAAATGCTCCCTGCTCCTGTTGTCCTTCCCGATGAAAATTCCCAGTGTAGGTTGCTTTGCAGAGCTGCTTTGGCAGCAGGGCTTCCTCTTGCTTATTTTCAGCATGCAGGAGAGGCAAAAAATGCTTAAGAGAGTGTGTTTCAAACATATACTTGCCTTAGAGCCCAAATTTAGAGTTATAGTTGCATGTGCTCTTTTGGGAACAGGGTTCTTGCTGACCTGCCTGTCCAGAATGCTTCTTGTCTGCTGGAGAGACAGCTCAAGTGAAGCAGAAGCAATTATTTACAGAAAAAGAAAGAACTTGAGTAAACAAAAACACCGGCGGCTATTGCATATTAAAGTGAAAGACCCAGATGCTTTGAAGCCTTGTCCCCAGGTGATTTTAAGTGCTTCAGAATAATTCTAAGTCTTACCCAAAATGAAGGTAGCAAGGCACCCCTCAGACACTATCAGGCCATCAATGTCCCATCTTTTCTGTGCCTTGGGCACTGCTGTTGTTCCAGCTTCTCAGTTTTGCTTTTTTGTGTCTTGTCCTACTTTATATCTGGGCCAGGGTCGGTTCTGGACTCAAGAAATTTGTGACCTATTCCCTTTCTGGAGCCTCTTCTGTGCTGGCTGTGGCAGAAGGGAATGGTCTGCTTCCTGTTGATTGTATTCTGTAAGTGCTTTGTTAGATCGTAGCTCTTGAGTTTTGAGCACCTCTTTTTATGATTTATCTTCACTTGAAGTCTCAAAATCAAGTCTCATGGTGTTTAAAATGCCACTGAGTGCTTAGTGAGCACATTGCAGTAGGGACATTACACTTCAGACAAATCTCTCTCTCCCTATGTGGCAACTTGCTGATTTATTTACAAATTGCTTGGCTTTAGAATTTCTAAAGCTCTTGTCCCGTTATTTCCTGCTTTTCAAATGTCTGTGTTTTATGTAGGGAAAGAGAAAGGACATTCAGCTGCTACCTCCTGTCTGTGTCCAATTGCCTCCAGGCACAGTAAATATTCAACACTTCCAGAAGTATTTTCTGACTTCAGCAGTGACTGAGGACTGATCCAAGGATAATGATCCCATTGTACTGTGTAGCAGAGAAACACACTGATAGTGTGAGGCATGCCAGGAAGAGCCTTTCAACCAGGGACAGGCAGCAGCGAGCATGGCAAAGTGGGTGTTGTAGGGCAAACATAACAGCACAGGGCAAAATGCCTTGCCAGCAGCTACTTCTAAATGTTCTGCTAAGAACAGAGGTGAAGGCATGCCCTGGGATGCTCCAAATCTGAGCCAGAATATCAGACCACTCCTCTCACCTAGTCTTACCAAAGATCTGCATTTCCTACGCGTTGATGTGTGCTTTGGAACAGGTAATCACTGTCAAAGCCACATCCCCAAAGCAACAGAACCCTTGGCAGAGATCTCAGCCTCTGGGATGTGTGGCAGGAGCCAGCAAAACGTGGAAGGGAGTTTGCTGTCTGCCTGAAACCTCAAGGCGATCCATGTTTGATCACTTGGATCCACAGCCTGTCCTAATCATAATCTTTGATTTCTCTCATGCCTACTGATACAGTTTAAACACATTAACTGGTTGTTGTTCTTGAAAACATAAACTGTTTCACGGTTTAAAAACAAGAGGGGGTGCTTGCCTCTGTCCTAACCAGCCAGAAAATTTACCTATAGAAATCACCATGGCCTGGATGAAGTGAAGGGGTCCCACCTACCTGCAAAGACAGGCAATACCCAACCACCTAGGCCTCCTGTGTCCTGGCATGTTTTACACATGGCAAGTCCATCCCTTCTCTCCTGTGGATGGGTTTATTTAGAGTTCCCAGACTAGGGATGGATTTCAGGCTCCCTTATGAAAATTTTACCTAGACCTGCCTCGGGTCACTGTGTATGGTTCAATGAAGCCAATTTCCCACAACAGTAAAGCAGGAGAAAGGTAATTATGATGTTTTGTTTGACTGATAAAAAGAGATAGAAATATAATAATTAGGAAGTGATATCAGATGATATCTTCATCTGCGACACTATTCCTGTGTTTGGCTATCTTGTATTGTGGGGAAAAGACAGAGATTGAAAATGCATTAAATATAGCAGCTAAAGTTGCTGAATAGCATGGAGAAAAAAAAAAAAAGTGTAAAAATAATGTATTTCAACATAAACCAAATCCTTCTTTAATTGGTCTCTGCAATTTATTAAATTTATCACAAATCATGAGTAGTTTCAGATTATCCCCAGCTGTGGACTTCTAGAGTTAACCTCGTTAAAAGAATGATCACCCTTCTAACACGCAGGCATCCGTGACTGTGCAAATCTCTTTGGATTGCTACCAGCTGGAAAATCAGAGCGTGGAGCAGAACTCTGACCTTTGTGCTGCCAAATCGGAGGAAACAATCAACTGAAGGAGATAAAGGAGAATCCTCCTCATTAAGGAGGAAGTGGTACAGAAATCAAATTCACTTGAGCGAGGATTCGCTTTGCCAGCCAGCCCACCCAGGCAAAGAACTCCACCTACTCAGCCTGCCACAGGGAGGGTCTGGGAATTTTAACTCGGAGCATTAAGTGAATCAGAGCGCCGTCAGGAGCTGGCAGGGGCTGTTGGAGGATCCTTGTGCTGTGGGGTCCTGCTTGTGGAAGAGCTGTAGGAGCAGACCAGGCTGCTCGTTCCTTCTCGCCAGGGGAACAGCAAAGACACGCGGTGGAATTAGCGCCGAGTAAACACAGAGCAATCAAGGGAGATATTTCCTCGCATCATATGAAAGTCACCACTGTATTGAGGACAAGCACAAGTCTTACGTTCCTCTTAAGTCCTACTTAATCCCTGCTTTGAGGATTTGAAGGATGTTCAAGTGATTCATAAACCCTGTGTGTGTTGTCTGCACAGGAATGACTTTTACCCACCACAGGGACAGCTGAGCCACGGGAAATTCTGCAGTGGGCCTCATCAATGGAATAATGCTGCTGCGTTCAAGAAGGTCTGGCCGAGGCTCTGTCTCACTTGCAGCTGTAGCTTTAACGTCTGACATCTTGATAATCCAAACCTATGGTTTATGGTGTGCCCTGATTCCCCACAGGGCTCTGCAAGTAATGCATGTGTCTTACTGGCATCGTTACATATCTGGCTGGGAAAGAAAGTCAAGGAGGAGCTTTGCATCAAGCACAAGCCAGGAATTAAGGCAGGAGGTCTCTTCTGACAGTTTATTGATCTGAGCCAGCATGATCAACTTCCTGTTTTCTAAAAAAAAAAAAAAGAAAAATATCTGAAATATCTGCTTCTTTTCAGAGAATATGTCCAGTTTGAAAATGGGCTGAAATCAGCAAGACAGTGTCTAAATGTTGCTGCTTTTAAAGGTAACAACCAAACTGTGAAAGTTGGTTTCAGATACCTTTTGAGCAGTGTGTGTGAATTTATTTTTGCTTGGGATTTTGGTTTATGCCTCGTTGTAGTGATCTGTTCTTGTTCCTCTTGCATATTTTTTTGCAGGTTCCTTGGCAGTGGCTCCTGATCTATCACAGCTCTGTTCTGTAGCACACAGCGGAAAGGAGATTATTCAGATCTATAGTTCTGTCAAATGACACTCCTTAAGATATTGTGTAAGCTTTAAAAGGTAAATTTATGATCTGGCTTATATACCTCTTTGTGCCTGAGGCACTTTGATATATAAAAATCTTTCAATAAAAGCAAATAAACACGTACACCCACCACTTGCTCGGGGCCAGGAGCTCTGAGAGTTATTTTGCAGGGTGCAGTGGGACTGATATCTCCTTCTTAAAAAGGAAAAAGAAAATTAAGAGAGTCTATTTACAAGGGTCTGGAGTGTCAGGATGAAAGGGAATGGCTTCACACTGACACTGAGTAGGGTTAGAGTGGATATGAGGAAAAAATTTTGTGAGGGTGGTGAGGCCCTGGCACAGGTTGCCCAGAGAAGCTGTGGCTGCCCCATAACCAGAAGTGTTACAGTCCAGGTTGGAAGGTTGGATGGGGCTCTGAGCAACCTGGGACAGTGGAAGGTGTCCCTGACAATGGCAGAGGATAGAACTGGATGGTCTTTAAGGTCCCTTCCAACACTGTCATTCTGAGTCCAAGAAATTCAAACATGTTGCAAGAAGCAGAGAAAAACTGGTATTGAAAAAGTATCAGAAACAAACTCTGTGCAGGGTAATCTTTATTTTTTCATCCACAGAATAAGTCCCAAAGCCTAGATAAAGTTCTAGATGCTGAATTCTAGTCCCAGAACCCCTGGTTCTCACCTGTGGCCCTCAGCAGCAGCAGCATTAGCTTGGTCCACATACTTTTCTTCCCCTTCCCATCCTTCATCTTACTTTTCCTGTGTAGACTGTAGTCTCTGTGGAGCAAGAGTTTGCATGTCCATGTGATATGTAATTCAGGTGGCCTTGATCCTGTGCCAGTAGAAAAATAGAAAAATCACACTCAGCAACACAGCTGGAAATTTGGAGAGGGAGCAAGAGTGTCACTTGTTCCTAATGGAGCATGACCTCTGGCTCTGTCCAGCTTTGATCACTGAAGGAAAGAAAGCTTTCCCAGGTCCTTTTGTACTGCTTCCCTGTGCTCTGCTGTTCTTTTTTTGCTCCTAGATAGTTCTCCAGCTGTGGCAGGAGCTCCCAGCTCTCTGTCCCTGCTGGGGGAAAATGACCAGTGCTCTGCCAGCAGAGATGTCCTGGATGCAATTATAAACCAGAGGGATCTCCTGTGGCATGAGGAATAGAGAATGCATTTACTCTGGATATTTAGCAAGAGCTGGTGATCAAAAGTTTGTTGGCCCCACTGCAGCCCTCCTTTCCTTCACACCCCTCATGAGTTCTCTCCTATAGCTCCGTCTTCCATGCTGGAACACCTTTGGCTTTGCAGCAGATGGCAATGCAGCACTGCCCGCTGCCAAGATGAGCCAGTTTATTTTTCCATCATCTGCATCTTACTATGAAGCAGCAGAAAAAGAGGGTAAAAAAAACCCCACTTGGCAGCTGATCTGTGGCAGGTTATCTCCTGTTGTGGGGCTCTCAGCAATACGAGCGCATCGATTCAAATAATCAGGAATAAGCAAACAGAGAAATCTGGAGACAGCTGGCCCTTACTGATCTGATGGACATAGTCCTGAAGGGAATCTACAGGGTCAGCTAAAATTCCAGCCTCAGATTCCTAAACAGCTCAGATTTTTCTGTGCGTTTCCCACAGGATGGGCAGAGAATGTCCCCTTGGTGCAGCATTGAAATAGAACATTTTCTTGGCTTTGTACCTTTCCTATCTGCTCTCTCCACCCACTCTCATCACATTGTATCTCAGCATTAGCCTAGCTTTTGGGCACATGATGGTGTGGAATGAAAAAAATTGAGTTTTTAGCAGATTAGTCCAATCAGTTGTGACAAAAGCCAAAGCAACGTTCAGATGGGGTACCAGGTAGCACAGCAAGGAATGCATAAGATATCCATGGGTAGATTTAGTTCAATTAAAAATATCAATTTTATTTCTCATTCCTTCTATGTGCTTTTAATCATTTCAATAAAGGCAAATCAAGAGCTTTCAACTTGCTCAGGCCCATACTGAGTTAAAACTTATATTTTATGAAGGAAGAAACTTCCAATTTTCTGGTTTTTGGAGCTACAAGTGTTGAATTTCTGAATGTCTTAAAAATAACAAACAAAGCCTTGTAAATACAAGCACAGCCTTCCTTCCTCTCTGAAACTCTGAATCTCTCTTAGAGAATAAACAGGGTTGGACACTTCAAGAGGATGCTTCCCATTCCAATACCTGAAGAATTTTACAGAAATGCCTCTTCCTGCTCTTCTGCCTGGGGGCTGTGGCACAAGGGAGCTGTGGAGCCAGAGTCAAGCTCTTGGTGCAGTGCAAAGCCATGGCCTCTGATGGATTTGCTCCTCACTGAGAATGCCAGAGAAGTGAAAAAGAGGATCAGGAAGTTCAGACACAACCTCAAGGAGCAGCCTCCAGCAGCATGTAAGTGAGCAGTAGTAAAAGAGAGAGAGCATCATCATTTTCCAGGGAGCTTGATAAAGTTTTCGAAGAAAATAGCATTTCTGATACTATGTAGAGTAAATGCACTGTTCTGTTGTAAATCAAATTAGGCAAGACAAATTAGGCAACATTTCAACATCTCCCCCAAAAAAGTTCATGCATTCAAAACAAGCGAACAACAGGAAAAAGAAAGGGATATGAAAACACCATAGCTAAAAGGTGCCTTTCATCTTCTTCATTACATATCAGCAGTGTGCTATCCTGCTGCATACTTGTGAGATATCCATAAGAAATTTTTGGTTTAACTTGAAAACAAAACAAAACAAACTCCCCATGCAAGCTATTTCATCTAAGTCCAAGGGATCATTTTGTATTTCCAAATGCAAAGAAAACTCAAGTCACTTGCAGTCAAAATTACCTTTCCCAACCCTGTGGCATTCATTTATGCTCTGCAGTGCTTTTGCTGAGCTGTCCTGGAGTTTTGGTTCGTGTAAATCAGGATTTTTGTGCCTGTGCTTGTCTGTGTAACAGAAATAGCAGACAGTAGTGTGTACCTAGAAAAAACTGACCTAGCTGAGAATTCTCTTGGAGTACAAACCTCAGAAGTTAAGGAAAGAGAGTGTTTTCCTGTGCTGCTTTTATTATGGGTGAAACAAGAGCAGAAATTCAGGGTGGACAGCTGGAGGTGCTTTTCAAAGCAAAGTTAAACTCTCCAAAGTTTCTGGAGTCCAACAGCATTTTATTTTCCTGAGCTGCAAGAACCGGCTGGACACGGAAGTCCCTGCATGGGTGAGCACAAGCACTGGCCATCTGGATATAGATAAAAAGCCAATCCAAACTACAGGAGAACAGGCTTCAGTAATGGTGTCTTAGACAAGACTCAGTGAAAAAAGGAAAGTGTGGGCAGAAATCTGATGGTTAATCCTAAAGGTTAATCTTCTCAGTGCACCTAAGACTGACACAGTTCAGATACTTCAGATCCTTGGAGACAGGTATTTTTCTAAATATTTGTTACATTGAACTTCTGTCTCCAGCTACCATTGTGCAGTTGTGGTTTTTTTCCCCCTTTTACAATCTGTTATCCCAGAGGTGTTGCCACTATCCCTGATGGGTTCAGCTTTTGCCAGTGATAAGTCCATCCTGGAGCTGCCTGGGATTTGCTCTGTTGGACACAGGGGAAGACCCCTACCAAAACTGTGCCCTGTGAACCCAATGCACCCCAAAATGAAAATAACCACAGTGAAATGTTGTATATTTTTCTCAGATCTCCTCTATGTATTTTTCAGGCTTAAATGAAGCTGATTTTAGAATATTACCTGTTCAAGGTAAAGCTAGGAATAGCTTCCCTGCCAGAAGCAATTTGTGCTAAGTGTATACTTGAATGCAGGGCTGGCCTTTAGGGATCTGCTTGAACGATGCAAATGTGCAAAGATGGATGGAGAAATAGGAAAAATCCTTTCACACAGGCTCTTCATTTGAGCTTTCTTGTCCATAGAGAGCAGGGGTGCAAAGTTCAGTGGCCTAAACTTAAATTGCACCTTGGAGTATTTTGCCGTGTTACATTTTCTTTCTGTGACTTTCCCAAGTAGATGTTATAAGTCAAGATATTATCTCCAACAGGCTTATTTGCTTCAAGGTGTTATCTTTTGCTAGCCAGGGTTGCTTCATAAATTTCAACCCAAACATGCTCTTGATTAGTGTGAGGCCATTGAAAGTTGTGCCAGGACATCCTGCTACAAGAGAGGATTACAAAATATGTCATATAATGTTTATCCAGTCACAGCCAAAATAACACACTTTAATTCCAAGGGTAACTCACAGCACCATTGTGGGATTACACAGAAGTGGTGAAGACAGTAACTGCAGAAAATTCCTACTGGGTTTACTAGGAGAGGGAACATGAAGAGGGACTATTTACAGGGACCTGGAGTGACAGGATAAGAGGGAATGGCTTATCATACCGATCACACTGACAGGGAGCAGGGTTAGATTGGATATTGGGAATAAATTCTTCCCTGTGAGGGTGGAGAGGCCCTGGCACAGGTTGCCCAGAGCAGCTGTGGCTGCCCCTGGATCCCTGGCAGTGTTCCAGGCCAGGCTCTGAGCAAGGGGGTTGGAACTGGATGATGTATAAAATTCATTCCGATCATTCTGTGATTCTGGGAAAGTGGTTCCAGGTGGTAAAACCACATCTGCCCACCACCCCCTCAAGCCATAATGTGAATGAAACTACACAGGCCAAACATTGCTTTAGCCTTTTGCTCTTTGGATGATATTACCAGCTCTCCCAGGCTTGAGTGTAAGGAGCTTAGCTCTGCAGCTTTATTGTGACTAATCTCATCAGAGGCTGCTGTGGCAGCCAGGCTCCCCTAACACAGACGATGGGGAGGATCTCAGGGAATAAGGGAAAGGCAGATGGGGAAGCCCCACATAAATCATAAAGAATATGAAATAAACATTCAAGAGCTCAATGAAAATCCCAGATTAAGAAAAAACCCCCCAAAACCCATGTCTAGTCTCAGGCTGCTTTGCACCTAAAAATATCAAAATCCCATTTCCATTCTTTCGTAGATTGAGGGAATATAGTTCTGTATCAGAAGAATCTAATATGGGCATGAACCTATATGGGACATTTCTTGCTGGACTTTCCATGAGTTTAAAATCCATTTTACATTTCAGAAGTGCTACATTAGTAGTGGCAAGTTCACCAAATAATGTGACTCTATCATCCTGAAAATTAGTTTCTCCTCAACTTCAAGGTGGCAAAGTTACCTTAGGAAAAGATTAATTTAAAAAATACTTTCTTTTTACTTTCTTTCTCTCAGGGAAAAAAGAAAAAAAAATCACCTGACTGGAAATAATAGGATGATAAGAGATGATGTCTGGCTTAGACTGTGATGAAGACCCAAAAAAGTTATTATGTTTGAGGTTTCCCTATGGTTTCCAACAGAGACCAAGAAAAAAAAATTGTACCATAGAAAGGGCCAAAAGAATAGATTCAGCCCAGTGGGATAGATAGGAAGAGACCCTGGGCAAGATTATGAACTTCCAAGAGAGAAAAGTGTCCTGGAGGGAATTGAGGGAATCTGCTGTAACTGTTCTGTGGCCACAAACTTCCAGAGTTGTGTAAAATGTGGTTTCTCCAGTGATTTTGATTTGTATGCTAGGAAATCACCTGTTAAGGCAGCACTTTCTTAGCAAAAAACAAACAAACAAAAAAGACAATCTCATGGAAAACTTGGGTTTCTGGAAGTACGTAGGTACTGAAAAATGGTAGTCATGAAGACTGGACAAAATCACATCATGATCTCAATCCAGAGATGTGCCTAACCTTTGTCAGATCTGTTGCAAGGCATGTCAGAACAGGGAGAGCTGGCTCGGAAAACAGAAAATTGCCTGAAAGAATACATATTTATCCACTCATATCTGCCCATCCATCCCTTCAATGATCCTGGCAAAACACACTTCCAGCTTCCTTTCTTTCCCCTCTCACACATCAATCCAACCACTGGATGTGATAATTATAGTAAGCTCTTAAATCCCAATAAATACTACCAAGCTGGCTACTCAGAGGCTTCCATGCCATCGACTTTTTAACACTGTAATGATGATTAGACTCTATTGCATCTGAGTACTACTTTTAGAGGTTTACCCCTTGGTGAGACTTAGGGAGAGGGAGGAAATGCTGTCAGAAATGGGAAGGAGATGTTTCAACCTGGAAAGAAGTTATGCTTTCAGATTTTGACTTTCAGAACAGTGGAAAAATAATAAACATGTAGAAGTTCCTGGTTTTCGGCTCTGGTGTTCTTTCAGTGACAGAGAAATGACAGCAGCCCTCTGCTGCTGTGAGGGCTCTGGAACAGCCAGTACTGCAGAAATTTAGTTCATCACTGGCTAACCCATGTCCTGCAACATGAGCTCCATTTCTTTACTTCTTTACTCCTTTTTTTTTTTTTTTTTTTTTTTTTTTTTTTTTTGNTTTTTTTTTTTCTTAGGCTGCACTTGCAAAAGGGCCAAAAGCTTGGCTTGCTACTCATGGTTGTGCCTAAATTCCACTGCCCAGCATTGACAGTGGAAATGCCCAAGGTCTTCACTACCAAGAGTAAAATCAGAACCAGGGTGAGGGGCAGTGGAAAGAAAATCAGGGATGTAACACCTCCCACCCTCCACCTGCATGTTGGCCAGACATTGCCTCAGTTAGATCAGCCCTACCTGCCTCCTCTCTCCATCCCACCTGGGCCAGGAAAGTCATGCAGCTTCCTGCACAGGTCAACATAAAGTTTAGGAAACACAAACTAGTTCCTCTTCTGACCTAAACTCATGGAGCTCAAACACTTCCTCTGAGGCAAGTGCCTTCTGAATCCGAAATTTCTCATGATTCAGAATTACTCCAAGCTCTTCTTTCTAGCACATCTCATAAAAAGCACCATTCAGTTTTGCTGCCTCAAGATCTTTCTGCTCTGCGGCAGCAGGAGAGTAGGACCAGGAGGAGGAGGGAAACACACAAGAAAAGTGAACATCTGGCAGTCCAAATGGCTGGAAGGTGAGGAAGGGATCCTGGCACATGGTGAGTCAGGAAAAAAGAAAGTCATGAGTCAAGGAATAAACCTGGGAAGGGTTGATACAACTGCACATAATGAGAGGAGTATGCTCTGGGTGGAGAAGGGTTGCAGGGGACCAGCAGCATTGCAGGGGCTATGAAACCTTTAGAGGACTGTGGGTGAATAGAGTGAAGCAAGGTTCATCAGATCCTTCTCCTGAATCCAGTAAGTGACTCTTACAGAATCTGGGTACCAGCAAACGCATCAGAACCAGGTGATTCACTCCATTTTGGTTGCTGTAAGTGCCGTGAAGTTCTGTATACAGCAAACAGTGATTCACAAAGGATGAGTAAGACCCAGCAGTCTGTGGCAAGAGCAGTGGAAACCTGCCAAGGCCATCACAGCCCGTGTGTTCTCTGTCACAGGACTGGAGTGACATGCCAATCCCTTCTCCTTATTTTCCACTGAAGTTTCTCCAGATTTCTGGACATAATCAAGGCCCATTGGATGTCCAGGTCATTTTGCACTAAGACAAATCTTATGGTTCTGGGCAGAACTGCTTCTGAAGGGCAAAAAAAAGAAAATTTATGAAAAAAAACCCCAACTCATCAGCACTGTAGCCCTTGGTAGAAATTGAGGCTTTGGTTCTCTGTGACACTGAGGAGGGCACAACAATATTTTCGACAACAGCCACTGTTACTCTCTAGGAACAGCAATATCAGGTAACTAGAAATCTATATAAGAGGGACCAAATGAAAGAGACCAAAAATATGTCAGCTGAAGAGGAAATCAGTTGGCCACGCCAGTCTTAGTTTCTTCAGCAAACTGCAATTCAAAGGCTTGATCAGTGAGGATATAAAAAGGTAGATTTTGATACTGAGGCTATTTTATATTCCTCCTGACTGGTCTACAATAATAATCTTTATGTTTCTACTGCTTTGAAATATTTTGTACCTTCCAGCCCATGTTTATTTGTTGCTTGCATCCCTACTCACTTCCACTGACACTGAATATGTACAGAAAAACAGTTGTCTTTATAAATTCCTGCATCTCCCTCTGTGGGAAACTCCCACAGCAGGACACGGCAGCTGTTTAGCAGGACACAACACCCCTGTGCACCACTTCAGGGCATGAAGGAGTGCAGATCCCCATATCCCATTTCCACTGCAAGATGAAAGCATAGATACTTAGGCTATAATTAACCACATTGAATTTGAGCAGTAAGCTAAGGTTAATGGTCCCACAAACACTTGAGAAAAGTGTAATTGATCTCTTAGAGAGCATGAGTGAACAGGAGATGGATTTGTGTCACTGGGAGGATAGTGCTGTCAATGCCACAGTGTCCACTAGCAGTGTTCACAGGGCACCCCTTCACCCAGCCTAATGAAAGGGATGTGCTTCATCTCCCACATTTGCCAGCACCTTATAAAACTGGACCTAGGGTGATTCCATTGCCTTTTGTGTTGGTCACAACAAGAGGAACTGCTCAAATAGGCATTCATACATCTCAAAATAATCAATTTCCTGCTCCTCCCAAAGCCAGATAATGCTGCTGACCCTATTCCATTTCACCTGAGTCAGGGCTGCAGTAAATTGCCTCAAACACCAGGAATTGCTGTGGTGCTGCATCCAAGGTGATGAAGCCTGAGCCACTGAGGATATGGCAAACTGAGATGGAAGAATCACAGAATTACAGAGCTGTTTGAGTTGGAAGTGGCCTTAAAGATCACCCAGTTCTAATCCCCTGCCATGGGAAGGGACTCCTTCCACTGTCCCAGGTTGCTCAGAGCCCCATCCAGCCTGGCCTGGAACAATTCCAGGGATTCAGAGGCAGCCACAGCTGCTCTGGGAAACCGGTGCCAGGGCCTCACCACCCTCACAGGGAACAATTTCTTCCTGATATCCAATCTAACCCTGCTCTCTGTCAGTGTGAAGCCATTGCCCCTTGTCCTGTCACTCCAGGGCCCTGTCAAGAGTCTCTCTCCATCTTTCCTGTGGGCTCCCTTCAGGCACTGAGAGGCCACAGTGAGGTCACCCCAAATCCTTCTCCTCTGCAGGCTGAACAATCCCAATCCCCTCAGCCTTCCCTCCCAGCAGAGCTGCTCCATCCCTCTGGGCCCCTGGGTGTCCCTGCTCTGGCCTGGCCCCAGCAGCTCCCTGTCCTTGCTGGGCTGGCCCAGGGCTGGAGGCAGCCCTGTCATGGGGTCTCTGCTAATCTGGGTTTACAGACTCACTTTAGTCCCACAGTGGAACTCCAGCATGGGAGAATCCATCTCTGGAAATAAGACAGAAGGAACAACAAAACATTTTTATGCCTGCTCTGATTCACCAAAATTATCTTTCAGAAAAATTTCTGAGGAAGAACTGTTCAACTGCAAATCTTTTCTTCCCAGCAAAACAAAACTTAACAAAATAAAGTCAAACAAAACAAAAAGTTTATGGAAGGATGGAAGTCTTTCCTTTTTCCATTTCCATTCACAGATTGATTTTAATTCATTACCTTGTCTACTCCATCATACAAACTAACTAAAACGGGTGATCTTTCTAACTGCATGCCCTTTCTTCATGCAGTTGTGAGCCTAAATTTCCTTCTCAGCAATTGGTTGCATTTCTACTTGAGCTTTTCACTGTAGAACAGAAACAGAACTTATCTAACTCCAGAGGGATTGCTAGCAATGAGCAGATTAGAAGGAAAACAGATGCTGGGGCAGAAGAGATGAAGTTCTGCTCATATTTTTAATCAGATCTAAATGTTGTCCTCAAATTAAGAAACACTTAGCAGCCAGGATGGATGTACCCAGGGCTGGGTATGTGTTTAAACTGCAGGGAGGTGTCATTTCCAACAGGCAGAAGCTTTGAGCCATTCAAGTGCAGAGAAGATACAATCCCGATAAGGACAGTCTTTCCTCAACATCTTTCATCCTGCTGCCCTTGGGTTTTGAGAAACTTTTGAAAAGGATTTGTCTTTCAGCAGGTGAACCCCTTGTTTTGCAGGTGTCCCCTACACACTTGAATACCTTTATTAGAAAGGTGCATAAGTGTTCTTCGATTTTCTAAGAACAGAAATTTAATTTTGCGGCCAACTGAAGGCAGCTGGATCACAGCCACTGTCTGCCCATGCTGTTAGAAATTCCTCTGAAGTCCCCAGTGTAATGCAGAGTGGTTCACAATGTGAAGAATGCACACAAAAGCTCTCACTCAGAGCCCAGGGAGCTGCAGTTGGGAAGGATTGGCCCCCTCATATCTGTCTCCTCCTTCCCTCTGCTGAGCTAAAGCACCAGGCATTAAGCTGCTGAGCCAAAATGAAGCATTTCCTGCAGAGCTCTGATTTAGAGGCATTTGAAATATGACAGTGCAAACTAAAGCTCATGTTTTCTTGATGGCAAAGAGAGGAGGAGGAAAAAAAAATATTTTCAAGGTCAGCACCAGTCATTTCTTAACAGGACAATGAACAACAAATATACCAATATTTGGGTATCCCTGAATATTTGTGGGTGGTGTTTTCCCTTTTAAGCCTTACAGAAAGTTCATGACCTTGCAGTTGCACATCCCTATATCAGAGAATCTTGTCCACTAATTCTTGCATTAAACCTGCATCTTGCCTTGAGAACAACTCACATTAAATGGCAGGACAGGGACTAGAAAGGTGCAGGTTAGTATTTTGCCAATTTAGCAATAGTTGAACATAAGTTTAATCCTGGGCATGCTGGCCCATCACATTCTGGGTTGTGAAATATTCTGTTTAATACATTTTCCCATTGTTTTCCCACCAGCACTTGAAATGCTACTAAGGCAGCATTTGCTTTTTTTACAGATCATTTCTCTGCTACAAATATCTTTAAAAACAGGCAGTTAAGCAGTGTAAAACCACAGATGGACACCACTAATCTTCATAAAAACGAGCAGAAACCCCCTTGTTTTCCATCAGTGCTGCATCCATATCCAACATGTGGCTGAACAGGCCAGCACACTGGGGTTCACACTGCCCATGTTCCCAGCATTAGCGCTCACCTTTCCCTCACCAGCTCACTGGAAAGAGGAAAGGGGAATTTTCCACCCTCTCTGCATGACAACTGCAATTCTGAACTTTCACACCTAGAGCCGAGAGCTTGATTTTGAGGAGAAGCACAATAATGAGTTCAGGCAAACACTGAGGTGCTGAAAAGGGAAGTTGTGGCCAGAACAAAGCACTTTGTCTAATCTGGTGCCACACATGAGACATCTTTTGTCCTTATGGCATTTTGATTGTTGACTCTGAATTGTTGACTGATTTAATTCCATTTTGAAAAAGCTTTTTGAGATGACACCTCACGGCAGGGTGTTTTCAGGATAGTTAACTTTGCTATTAACGTCAGTTACCATTAAGACAGGCAAAAAAATAGCTTTTAAAATTAAAATATAAGTCTTATCCAGAAAAGCAAGCAGCTGCTCAAGCTTGGTTTCTTTCTTGATGTATATTTAGTCAAATGCACTGAGCCTGCAAGGGACCAAAAATAAAATATCCGTAGTACAGCTTTCTGCACCCCCACATCCCCAAAATCCCAGCAGCTCACAGATATACAAAACCAGCCTAAAATCTGAGCAGCGGGGTCTCCAATAGAATATACTTGCCTAGCTCAGCAGCTGGGCTTTCATTTAACACAAACCAATAACCAAAACGTGGAGAAAGCTGCTACAATGCATTCTGTGCTCTGCTGTCCCCACAGGTGCATGGAAGAAGCCTGGAAGTCTGAGTGTTCTCAGATGGCCACAGTTTCTAGTATTTAATCATGCCAAAACTCACTTAGCCCTTGAAATCAGACAAGATCAAGCTTATGAAGTGTGGGAAGCTCCTCCAGCATTCACTCAGTGGCAATTTACTGTAACTCCAGTAATGAGTTCCTCCCATGAGGCACTTGCATATCTGAAGCACTATTTCCTGAGGCTGTCATGTCATTAATTTCCAGTGTTTATAGGCCAGTGGAGCTCCTGGATTTACTGTGTGTAAAGGCTGGGAGATTCTAATGCAACTGCTGCAGTGAAGAGCATGGGCATCAAGCCTCCGACACAGCCTCTTCAGAGGGAGGAGTTCAAACCAGAGGACACCCCTAGAATTTGGAATATAAGTATGATGAACATATTTGCTTTCAAATTATCTTTTAAGCCCAAAGCTAAACATTTGCTCATCAAAATTAGGTTTTTAACTTGGATTTTTAACCCCCCTCTATGACAAACCAGATGGAGGACATTTTCTTATATTCCCCCAATCTGAGTTCAAAATTTTCAGTGTGAACCATTTCTGTCTGAGTAACTCTGAAAAAAACAAACTGCTTTTTGTTGTTGCTGTAATGAAACATTTTGTTCCAGACTGAAGCAATCTCTTTTTATTTTCTTTTTTTCTTTTTTTTTTCCATTTAAAGTAAATTTTTAAGCCTGAAAAGATTTTTTTCTTTTACCTACCAAGCTTCTTAACCAACCGAGTAAACAAAGAATGTAGTACTCCATCACCTCTTCTGTGAGGAACTACAAAGAGATTTTAAGGCATCAGCAATGTGCCTGTAAAACTATGGATTCTGACCAGAGGAGGGAAGATGCTGAAGGCAAAGCAAGAGGTTAAACAGTAGAGTAAGCAGCATGTCAGGAAATGCAGAGAAAAATGTCATTTATTTATATCCAGAAGCCTTTTCACTTGACGGAAGTAAAGAACCCCATTTTATGGCAGGTACCCATAGGACTTGCAGACTTAACGTAATTCCATCTAAATTTTATGACAGAAAAAAACAAACAAACAAACAAACAAACCAAACCAAAAAGCAACCAGTATTTCCCTTTAGCTGTGTGTGTCTGGTGGAGGGATGGCACCCATGGGGGTGGCCCTTCCTTGGCAGCCAGAGTTGGACTGGATCATCTCCACAGGCCCCCTCCAACCCAAACAGTTCTGTAGTTCTGTGACCATCAATCATGCTACAGGATTCGGAATTCCACAGCAGGAATTTATCATCAGAAAATTCCTCAAGAAGTATAAGAAGTCCTTAGGGAACATGTGATGGTGTAACTGCTGTTTGATAGCTTTCCTATTGTTCTTCCCTGTATTCCCCTTTTTGTGAATCATATTTTTATTTCCTGAAGGTCATATTTTTTTATTTTAGAGTTCTCTTTGAAGTAATTACCTTTTTTTCCTCTCACAAAAAAAACCCCAAAAATGTAAAAAGTGATTTATATCTACATCTGCTTTGAGGCAGTGGTGACTTTTAAAGCTTTGAATATTTGTGCCTTTCCATAAAGTTAAGGAAGTAGATAATTTATCTCTTGATTCCTAACATTGCTGTGAGGTAGTGAACTTTTAATATATTGGTTTGTGATAACAACCAGGCAGTCCAGATGAGTCCCCACCTAAACATCCTGCAAGCCAATGTAGAGAGGATGTTTTATGGGAAAATGGGACATGGACTGATCCTACACAACATGGGATACACACCTGAATGCTGGTTGACAGACATCATCAGCTTGTCTCTGCCTTGGCTATCAGCACACAACAGCTATGGTAAAAGTGGGATTTGATCCTGACTTCCTTACTCACAGGGGAAAAAGAAGTTCCAATGCTAGGATGCCACAGCTCTTTTAAAATAACTGTCCAAAATTAAAAATAACAAAATGTAAAATATAAATTAGGCAGCATTGTCTGGAAACAAACTGGAAAAACACAGAATATTTGTGGAACAGAGTTTTTTTTAACAAAATATGACTCTCCTCTCAGCCTCTGCAGTCCTCTGAGCCTTAGAAATGCCTGCTTTTCAGGGAGATTGGGCAATGCACAACTTTTAGTTGTAGCCTTCACCATCTCCCCCAGGCACTGTGCCAGACAAACGAAAGTCATTACCCTCCTTTCCAGTCATGCTCACTTGGAGGCTGAGCTCAACCACCCACCGCCTCCCCAGTCCTTGTCAGCTGGTGATTTTTCACCTCTTCTCTCATCATCCTGCTGTTCCCAGCACCCCATTAAACCCTGCCTGTGTGTTCTACTGCCCTGCCTCCAGCACTGCAAGCCCCGATAAGTGAATTTAACCTTCAGCAGGAATATCAAGTCTCACATGACTCAGGCACGCAATTAAGCTTTGCAAGATAAGGGGCTAATTAATTTAATTGCCAAACAGAAAGAGGGAACTCCTACTCAGGTTTGCCTGAAATCATGTTGTTAATTAATAATTTATTTATTTGCCACTTTACTTTGAAACTAGAAGGTAATGGAAATGTGAACAATAGCTCCCAGATCCTGCCTTTAAATTTTGATTTTCCAGGTCAGATGGAAGCCTCTCTTTTAGTGCATGTAGGAGGGGAAAAAAAAAAAAAAAAAAGAGAGAGACTTTCTGATGGTTCAGATAAAATTTTAAAGGCTCTACTTCTACTTTAATCAAGAAGTAGTGGGATTAAACAACAATTATACATTTTCCTCTATCATGAGACCTTTGCACTAAACGTGATGGTGTTCAAAAATTGTTCTGTGGAAAAATATTCTGAAATAAGGAGGATATGGCTAACCCCACTGGAGGAATGTTTATTAGTGACTGACTCAGGATTCTGATAACCAGGAGGGTTTAGAACACACCTGATTTTAAGTGGAGCAGTTCAGTGAGAATATGCAATATCTGCTCAAATGGTGAAGGTTAAAAAATTGCATAATAAGCATCTGACTAAACCACAAATCTAAATCTGGTTCTCAGAAAAAATGTTGCTAACTTTTTTTATTAGTTTTCCTGAGGAATTTATTCAGGCTTTTTGCAAAATTTATGTGTTGGAATAAATTTTGGTATTTTTCCCTGTAAAATGGTCTGAGTTGTCCAGAAGCTCTCCAAAAGTAAGTGAAAGAAAACATTTTATTATTTCTTCAGAATACATTTTTTCCTGTATTTATTTTAAGTCTGTTCTCTTGACACTGAAGATAATTTTTAATGTACAAATATCCTTTTATCATGAAATTCAGTGTGGAAATGGTCCAGCACTCATTCACTACTTCTGTCCTGGAGCAGTGAAGAACCATACTTAACAACATATTTGCTGTCTATCTAGTGACAGTTTCTGCAGCATCTTCTGGGATGCTAACACCTAGAGCAGAAGGAAAACCGCCAACTGAGCCAATAAATCCAAGCCTGTGGATTCATTGCAGTCTCACCAGCTGTTTTCTTATCCAACATAAAATGGAGGAGGAAATGTGCCTGTCCTCAAGACTTGTCTGAGGAATTTTTAAGTTTTCCAGCAATCACAAAAATGGTTTGGGTTGGAAGAGGCCTTAAGGATCAGCCAGTTCAAATCCCCTGCCATGGGCAGGGACACCTTCCACTGTCCCAGGTTGCTCAGAGCCCCATCCAGCCTGGCCTTGGACACTACCAGGGATCCAGGGACAGCCACAGCTGCTCTGGGAAATCTGTGCCAGGGCTTCCCCGCCCTCACAAGGAACAATTTCTTCCTGACAGCCAATCTAACCCTGCTCTCTGTCAGTGTGCAGCCATTGCCCCTTGTCCTGGCACTCCAGGGCCCTGTCAAGAGTCTGTCTCCATCTTTCCTGTGGGCTCCCGTCAGGCACTGAGAGGCCGCAGTGAGGTCTCCCCAAATCCTTCTCCTCTCTGGGCTGAACAATCCCAATCCCCTCAGCCTTTCCTCCCAGCAGAGCTGCTCCATCCCTCTGGTCCCCTGGGTGTCCCTGCTCTGGCCTGGCCCCAGCAGCTCCCTGTCCTTGCTGGGCTGGCACAGGGCTGGAGGCAGCCCTACAGGGGGGGCTGAGCACAGAGGGGCAGAGGGGCAGGATCCCCTCCCCTCACAGGGTAGAGAATGCTAGGGAAGAGCAGGCAGTGTCCTCCTGAGCTGGATTTCCTCAGTAAGGGAATCTATGGTCTCTCCCTCTCTGTGAAATGCCCAAACATTGTCCCAGTATGAGAAAGGAGAGACTGGACACACTCCTGGGCACTTTGTTTCTGTGGGAGATGGAGCAGCAGTTGAAGTTCTGAGTGGCAATTTGGAACAAGGCTCTGCAGCGGGATACAGGACAGAGATAAGTTAGTCATGAGCACAGATGAAGAGCAATCCTGCATTAGTCACACCACAGATAATAAGAGCTGGAAAATGATGACATGTGAGCCTCATGTTAAACCCACTTATGCTTAATTCTCTGTGCTGAATATAAATTGTTCTAAAGAACAACGCATTCCTCTACAGAACAATTCTTCACATCATGCCACTAACATCTCTGTCATCTTGATTTAGGCCATTTAAATGTCAGTAAGACAAGTTAATGCTGCCTAAGGGCAGCTCTGTCCCATGCACCAGAAATCTTGTTCTATCACTTTCTGTTTTCCTGCAGTGCCTCATGAAAAGATGCAACTTTCGCACGCAGGGGTAGATTTGCAGTGAGGTTACAGGGGAGAGAAATGGTGAATCTCCTTTCTCCCCCCAGAATTCCTCCCCAGTCCAGCATGAAGTATAAAGAATTAAGATCTAATGTGGCTTGGTGTGTCTCTACCACCACCCTGGCTGTGCTGTAGCCAGCCTGCTGTGAGGAAATGCTTCCCTTTCACTCATTCCAGCCCTGAATGCCTTGATTCTCCAAAGGTGTGTTTGTATGCCCCAAAAAACACCCAAATGAAAAGCCATGCATGATGAGGGAGCACAAGTCAAGTTTTCCATATGAATACAAGGAGCCCATCTGCCTTGCAACTGCTTTGAATGCCAAAAGATCCTACAATTTCTACCATCAGACGGGATTATTCGACATTAAAAACACAGAAAAGATCATAAGCCACAGAATCATAGAATCAATTAGGTTGTAAAAGACTTTCAAGGTCATCAAATCCAACCTTTGACCAGTGCAACCTTTGACCATGCTGGTCACAGAGAAACTGGGTTTTGAAGAGCTGAATATTCCTGAGGGAAAGGGAAGCTACTGTGTTGCTTCCTGAGGATGCAAGTTCAACATAAAAAGCTATAATGAATATTTCTTTCAGCAAAAGTGGGTGTAGATCCTGACAGCATTACAACCTCCAAGGTGAAATTTGAAAATGTTAGCAGATTATTAGCAGCATATAAAAAATAAGTGCAGAAAGCTGCAGTGCTGAATTAATGAAGTGCTGCCCTGTCAACAACCCCTTGCAGTCTGTGTGAAGAGAGGCTCTGGACCTCCTGCCACAAGGTCCCCTCACCCGAAGCCATGGGGTTGTATGGTGCAGATGACACTCAACCAGGTGCCTCCTCCCTGCTGAGGTTCCAGGTTTGTCCCACCTGCAGGAGAATTTCAGAGTAAGGGCTCAAAGGCACTTTCGAAGGAGAGTTAGAACTAATTTTATTAATGAATAACCTTTGGGTCCTGGCAGAGCTGTATCTACTCCTGCAGCTTTCTCTAAAGGTAATGTGCAGCCTGAGACCCACAGGAAATACATTTTACCCACTCTTCTGGAGACTGAACTTCTGAAGCACTGTCACAATATTTCTTTTTCTTAATGACTTTGTGCATTTGTCCTTGAAGAGCAACAACAACTTTGGGGGCGGGGAGAAGAAGAGAAAGATGTTCTCTGAAGATGCTGTTTCTGGAGGTTACTTTTAGTAAGCCTGGAGTCTGCTGCTACTAAAATCAGCAATAAAGTTATCACTGGCACCAGTGGGAGCAAGCAGTTTTACATTCAGGCTGGGCTAGGAAGTCTTTTGTTCTTGCCTCTGGTTTGCATGTCTTGCTTACACAGGGCAGTTAATGCCAATAAAAGGACTAAGCACCACTAACAAGCAGCTGTAACAGATAACCCGGTGAGTATGGGATGGATTGTGTTACAGCAGGGAAGGGGGCATCTGTAGCTCTAAGTTATACTGGGATGCTGCTTTCCCCTGCGGGGAGCAAATTACCCAGGGGTTATATGTGAGCAGGGATCTGATTTATTTGTACAGAATCACTCCTTCTGTCCCCACCCTCTCCCTGGGAACAAGGCAGCCTGAAGGTATTCATCTCCTGCACCCAGTGCCTGGGTGGTGAACATGCCAAACACCTTAGCAGGAGGTTTCAAAGGCGTTTCCCTACAGCAGAGAACTGGTAGAACTCCTGTCTCTTGGGATTTTTGCATTCTCATGGAAATAAAAGTGCTGTGACTGACAGAGTAGCATCCACCCCTTCCCTGCAACTCCCCTACCCTACATGCTTCATCGTTGCCATCTTTCCTTTGCACACCCTGGATTTCTCTTTGTGTTTTTTCTCTGAGTCCCAGGCTCATTATTTAACCATACAAAGGCCAGCTCCTCATGCTCCCTATCTTGTCTGCCTCCCTTCTTTCTCAATCTGTTCAAAACCTCAGCCATTCCATTCCACTTCACAGTGGTTTTATTTATCCAAATTCACTTTCCTCCATACCCCACCCTGCTGCAGACCCTGCTCCACTGTCTCCTGGTTTCCCCATTCTGTTTCCATCAGCTTGGCTTGCACTGTCAGCATCTCCTCCTTCCTCCTTCTCAGAGTTACCCTCAGTATGCCCTGTATCCCCCTTTGCCATTACCTTTAAGCTTTCCCACACCAATATCTGGTACCCAACAGGTGTCCCCCCACCATCTCCAGGCATGTCAAACATCAGACCATGCAAAGCATCCCGGGGAAAGTTTAGAATCTCCAAGCAGGAAACCCAAGGCAGTGCTGTAAGAACTGAGTTCTCTCCAAGGGCATGTCTGGTACCTCAGGGTCTGGGCTCTGTTTTGCTCCTTTAAAGACTTGGAATTCCATTCTGGAGTACAGGGCATCCCTGTCCTAGGACAAGCACTTACAAGCTTTGCAATCAAACCACAACAAGGGTAATCCTGCATTTTGCCTGCAGTGTCTGCTTGGTGCCAACAGGATCTCCTTGATTTGCTGTGAAGAGTCCAGGTGTGGCTCCATTTGAGACAGGCCAAAATATTGGGACATGTCCTGTGCTGCTGCATAACATGGGTTTAACTTCCAGTGTCTTCTTGGGGAAAAGCTATAAAACAGTTTAACTGTCTTTGCTAAAGGGTTTCTGTTCTTTTCTGTCATCCCTCTGTGTTACTGGTGTGTCTTTCACTAATATCTTCTCTTGCTAATACCTCCCTTTCATTTCCTCACTTCCCTTTCTTCCTCACAGCCAATTTACAAACCCTCTGGCGATGGCAGAGCTGTGTGGGAATGGCTTCACACTGACAGAGAGCAGGTTTAGGTTGGATATGAGGAAGAAATTCTTCTTTGTGAGGGTGCTGAGGCCCTGACACACATTGCGCAGAGAAGCTGTGGCTGTCCAGCTTGGATGGAGCTCTGAGCAACCTGGGATAGTGGAAGGTGTCCCTGCCCTGGCAGGAGGTTGAAACTGGATGATCCTAGAGGTCCCTTCCAACCCAAACTGTTCCACCACTCTATGAAGGGTCAGGGAGGCAGCATCCAGCTTTTCAAGTTAGATCATTACAGGCAAAGCTGGAAATTTAACCCAGTCCCTCATAGGATTGGGCTGACTCTCACTGGGTTTGTTTCTGGGTTTGGTCACTCTGTCTACAAACATGGCTGTAGCTCTTCAGCCCTGCTCTTCTTCCCAGCACAGATATGAAACCCAGCAGATCAAAACTGGGATCTTCTTCCTGCCCCTTCCCCAGTAAAAGAGGAATTTCTATTCCCTGCAGAAGGGTTGTGCAGACCATGGTTGGTCTGTGCGTGCTGCTTGCTCTTCATTTAACCAGCATGCCAGGCCGCAGTAAGTCCTAGTCTGTGCTGTTTGTTAAGGAGTTTTCAGCAAAATTGCTGCTAGAAAATATTGCCATGGCAAAAAGAAACCTTTCATGGCAATGATTCCATTCACTGAAAACTCTGGGGATGCAGAATCCTGGGTCCAGAAGGAAAAATGTGATAAAAAGTGGTGTCAAAGAGTCTATTTTCCTTGTGTGTAGCAAGTAGGTTTATCTCTCTACACCTGGATTAGGCATCCTGAGTCTCCTGTCCCTCCTTTGCTCGAGCAAAGCCACATCCAAAGGGATCTTTCCAGCCCAGGGCAGGTGTTTCACAGTTTTCCTTGCTAGAGCATATCTAGCCTGCATAAATACTTAAACACTTGCTGAGAGATGAGAGCGTTTTGCAGGAGATTGATTTGACAGCGCTGTTGTTCAGGCGTTCACACAGGATGTGGGAAAACTGAGGTTCAGGTCCCTGCCTCGATGAATATTTAATTATTTATGGAAAGCAGAGCAGCTGCAGTAGGGAGGAGTGAGACACAGCAATGCCTATAAGAGCTGGGCCACTTATAGGGCATGTTGGAGAGGGCAGAGCAAGATCTCATCCCCAGGTCTCCCACATTCCTGGTGACTGTCCCCTGCCATGGCTGGCTCACTTGCTCTTTTACTTGAGAGGAAACATTCAGATGTTGCCCCTGTCCCACTACAAAGGTTTCAAAACCTCTGTGTACAAGTTACTCCAGTTCTGGCATTTTTCAGCTTTTCAGTCCTCGGTTTTTCAGTGTTAATGTTCTTTGATGCTGTAAAAATATTTAAAATGCAAATAAAAGATTTCTGTCTTCTCTGTGACCTCTCAAGGAAGCAGTCTGAATAGTTTGCTGTATTTTCAGCCTGAATTCCAGGGCCTACTGGTCTGGGCTCCTGAGTACTTCTGTGGCTGAGGAGAAAAAAAAAAAAAAAAAAAGAAGTAATAATAATAAAAATGAATGGTGTTTATACTTGGTTTGGTCACTCATAAGTCTTGACTTCAGGCTTGCAGAGGCAATTTCTGTAGTCTAATACTCCCAAGCTGTGTCTTATGAAGTCCTTAAGGATGGGAAAAGGAGGTTGTAAAAATAAAACACCCATTCTGGAGAAACACAAATATTGTGTTCTCAAGCTTCACCACAGAGGTGTTGGCTTATCACCTACAGGCACTCCTTATGGAGTCCAGGAGCTTGAGCTCACCGCTCCACAAAAAGACCACATGCAGAGGAAGGAGTGGGCATTATGTGGCAGGTCAGGTGAACTTTTGAATTTCATGGTGTCTCTGGACTTTCTTCCCAATCCTTTACTCTCCTTGAGTTTTTCACCCCCTTTTAACGCTTGCTGTTTGCACCAGGTCAGAGAATTTCTGATACAAAATCTCGAAGTTTCATCCTTAATTTCACACAATCATCCCAGATAGTTTTTGCTTGGCCACTGTCGTCCTCGGTGTGGGCTTTAAGCCTGTCAGATCTAACTTTGCTGCTCATCCTCTCAAATACAAATGTTCCTGGCTGCTGGCTTCAGCAAACACTGGTTCTCATCAAAGTTTCCACCAGCTAAATGTCTTCAAGACCATAGAATTCTCCTCAGAGCAAATGGGTTGTGAATATTCAAATCACTGCTTCCTCATCTACCAGCTTGCTGAAATCCTCTTTAACTTAGCAAGGAGTGTAAAGGTAGAGGAGCTGCTGTCTGTCAGGGGCTCTTGGCAGAGAGGGATAGCTCTGCTTCGAGGCAGGGAAAGGACATGGGTGAGGAATGGCACCCAAACTTGCCATCTGGTCAGTGGCTGGGGCAGCTCTGTGCTCAGAGGAGCTAAAGAAGGGCTCAGATGTGATAGACTGCTCCTAAACAGGAGATGACTGCCTGCAGACTAGAGTTGGGACTAGTTAGGAAAGGTCAGTTCCATTTGCAGCTCTCTCCCAGCGCAGGCTGTGACCTTCCAGCTCACAGGGATGCTCCCAGACACAAGTGGGTTCAATGCAACAGACACAGCCAGGTTGCCCAATCCAGCAGGATGAGGAACCTCACTTTTATCTCACTCAATTCAGAAAACCTCCAGCTCGTGAAGGGTAAGATATGTCCTATTTCGCTGCTCTGTGAAAGGCCATTTAGCAATAAACATGTAGCAGAGGAGGTAAAATCTGTTGCACCATCCATCACCCTGACCTTTGCAGGAAATAAAGCTCTGCTTCGGAGCTCATCAACAACAACTCACGGCGTGATTTACTGCTGGGGCTCCCTAATTTTATGCTAATGTAACTGTATTGATTTCTGCAGATTTGCAGTGGTATTGCATGGGAGGAACATGAAAATAAACTGAGCACTCAGTGTGATGAGGGGACTGTGTGACAGAGAGCGCTTCTGCGTTTTCCAATTTTATCATCTGGCCTAATGAAAGCCTCTGCTTCTCCATGCACTCCTCAATGCCATCAGTCCAAGCACTGTGTTAATTTTTAAAACGTGATAAATTACCTTCTCTTACTGCTGTCTGGATCTAAAGCTATTTGTGAATTACTGCCAGTAGGTATTTAAAGAGAAAAAAAAAAAAAAAAGAAGAAATTTAAATCAATTCAGTAAATGCCCCTAAGTAGTACAAACAAAGGAATATTTGCAAATGACCTGTGCTCAGCATATCTGTCACCAACACGGATGACAATGTTTGGCTGTATTTCTCCAGTTGATTTGTAACTACCCTGGAGAGCAATGAAAGTTGGCTGAAATTCTTGTGTTGCCACTTATTTTTCCATTTGTTTGTTGAGATTTTTTTTTTCTTGTCTCTGCACTGAGAACAAATGTTCTCTTTTGGGCTGCGTCTCTGACTTTTGGTTCATGCTGCAGAAGGAAAAACATGAATCCCTTGACAGCTGCTATTCTGGTTTATCAAAGACTTGCTTAAAACACATTAGAGTCAAAGAAAGACTGCTGTGCAGCAGGCACAGGACAGTGGGCTGAAAAGATGATGTTAAAGCAAGTCCTTTGCAAAGCAAAGTTTAGAAAGCAGAGTTTAGGGTGAAGCAAAAAAATAAATACACATTGATTTGACATATTTACACACATGACTGGGAATAAGGAGCACAAAGACTCTTCTTGTTAGGGGAAAAATAAATCCATGGGACCTCCTCAGGTGGAAAAGTATACTCATTATAATTTTGGCGGTGGGTTCTCAGT
Source organism: Regulus satrapa (assembly GCA_013396955.1). Classification (NCBI taxonomy): domain Eukaryota; kingdom Metazoa; phylum Chordata; class Aves; order Passeriformes; family Regulidae; genus Regulus; species Regulus satrapa. Next base: position 52,412 of record VWZN01012787.1, on the reverse strand, counting down.
AGGATAAAGGGTGTCTCATCTTTTGAGAGAACAAGCTTTGTATCTCACACTTTGTCCAGAAACCTGCTTCGGTCTCAGTTTCTGCCTTCTGACACCTGCATGGATCCATTTCCACCACAAGCTCCTGTATACACCTTCTTTCAGGATGATGCCTGTCAAAAGCCATGAATTCAACCATGGGCACTTCCCTCTTTCCGTGGTCTTATCCCTAATGCAAAATCAAAAGGACAGCTGTGCATTTTTTAAAAGGAAGTTTCTGGATTTTGGCAGAATATAGAATAGGGAATATGGCTAGACATGATTCTCCACAGAGCAGAAGCTAATTGAATACTATGGGAATAGAATAATAGTACTACTAAATTTCTAGGGAATAACAGGCAATCAGTAACACCATTTCCATGCAAGCTCAGAAGACCAAACAGGAGAATGATATTGAGTTACTGAATTTCACTGACCAAGCCCAAAATCTGAGATTCCAACAGGGGGATGTTCACTCAGGCTGATAAGGGATGGACCTGCAGTACCAGAATTTTGGATTCAGCTGAGAGTAGCTCTGAGTTACAGGTTAGCTGGTGGCCATAAAATGGATCAAGAACTGGAATTCACTTGTTCATGCATTACAGGGGACACAAAAGAATGTTTTCATTATCCTGCTTCCATCAGCTCAGTATCTAACAGCTGGCAAAGACAGGTGAGGCACAGGCATGGCTACCCAGAAGCAGGGAAGAATTCAGGGAACAAGGGAGAAGGGCTTTCCTTAGGTTTCCCATCCTAGCTCCCAGTTAGCCTTAGAACCTGCTGCAAAGGTCCTTGTCTCTTTCCTTTCACCTGAGAATACTTAGTTCCACAGCTGGGTCGATCCTCTAATACACACACACACACACACACACACACAGAGTCTTGGTGCACTTCCAAAGGTCTCCTGGTCTGCTAGAGCATGAAGGGGAAGTAAACAGCACACACAGGCTGTCTTCCCGCTGATCAAACTCTCAGACCACAATGCCAGAGTGTGGCCAGTCTCCTGCAGCCAAAAATCCCCAGCCAAGCTCATCCCCAACATCAGCCCCATATTGCTTGCTGCTTTTCAGCACCATCAGGGAATATTATCACTCGTAACAGCCCCCAAATCCTTCAAATTCCACTGTAAGATGTGGCAGACATTAAGAAGGCACCCACCAAAGTAAAGTGAACCCCAAATCTCTGCCTCTGGGGGCTGTGACAGGAGTAGGGCTGTGGCACTGCCCTTTTTCTCAGGTTGGGAGGGAAGAAGTGATGAGCACAGGGGAGCAGCTACAGGAATCCGAGGCTGTGCTTGCCATTTCTTATTCTGCCTGGAAAACTGGGAGACGGTCAGGACTGAGTCTGAGGGGTGGGGGAGCAGGGACAGGAGGCTTTTTGTACCGTAGGTGTGGGAAGCACAGGCGCTGTGCAGCCGTGAATCCAGGGCTGACAGCAGGCACAGCAGGACTGTCACGTTCCCCACTCTGCCTGGAATTACCTCACTACCAGCATCTCTTCCACAAAAGCTCTTTCACACCTTCTACCAATGTGTAAAAGTAAACAAACTCCCACTGTGGGTAAAAAAACTCTACCAGTGTAAGAAACCTCAAGCAGGATTTTTTTTTAAGCTGAGGAAAAGTGCACGAAGGTCCTGCTGGCTTGTTAAGTTATATGTGCATGAGAATTTTGTGACCTGCTCCCACTTTTCACAGGACTTATCCTGGCTTCTCATAGGTTTGCCCAGGTATATTGCAAAATATCCCTTTTACTCCCTTCAAAGGGAAACATTTTTTTCTTCACCAGTATTTACTCTACAGTGGGTTGAGCTCATCCTTCATGTCCCTCCAAAATTAAATGGAGAATTACACAGGATCACATTTGGGTGTCTGCTGAGATTTGGTGGCCACAGAGGCATATCCATAGGGTGAACCAAATTCCATTGTTCCTTTGATTCACTTCCAACCACCAAGAGTAAGGCAGTCAAACATGTGAACTCAAACGGGATTTTAATCTAAGTTCTCCACTGAAAATTTCCATGGCTTAAATTAATGTATTTCTTAAAACAGTAATATGCAATAAAGTACAATACATGCCCTCTGCCACTAAAAAAAAAGCCCCAAATCTACAAAAACCCACAGTCCCCTGCTGTGGTCAGGGACACCTTCCACTGTCCCAGGTTGTTCAGAGCCCCATCCAGCCTGGCCTTGGACACTGCCAGGGATCCAGGGACAGCCACAGCTGCTCTGGGAAACCTGTGCCAGGGCCTCAGCACCCTCACAGGGAACAATTTCTTCCTCATATACAACCTAAACCTGTTGCCACATGAGCCAGACTTGGCTCTAGGATGTTAATGAGAACAATGGGAAAATTCTTGACAATATTGGAATGTTTACAGAGCTAAACCAACCAGTGTTAGTGTCTTATCAATGTACCTTGGATGTTTTTGGACAGAAGGTTTGCTGTCTGCACTAGTCTGCTCTGCCTGCTTGCCTGCTTGCCTGCATGTACACTTGCTGCTTTCTCTGCTCTTCATATAGATCTTAATAAATCATCATATTTAGCCTTCTGAAGTCTGTGTAGTTCAATTGCCCCAATAAGGGCCTGAATTCTACCCTGCTCTCTGTCAGTGTGAAACCATTCCCCTTGTCCTGTCCCTCCAGGGCCCTGTTAAGAGTTTTTCTCATTTTTTTCTGTAGCTCCCTTATATGAAAAACAATTATAATGGTCACTGTTGTAACCTCAGGGAGGGACAAGGCATGTTTAATATGGCACCTGGCTGTGCCTTGGAAGCCAGCAGGGACATCCCTGTCCTGGGGGCACCTGGCCCAGCATGGCCAGCCTGGCCAGGATTGTCCCGCTCTGGCCGGGGCTAGGGCAGCCCCACCTCCAGTCCTGGGGGCAGCTTTGGGGGCCACAACAGTAGAAAGGTCTAAAGCTATTACAGAGCTGTGTCAGGGGAGGGTTAGGCTGGATTTCTGGAAGAGGTTCTTCCCCCAGAGGGTGGCTGGGCACTGGACAGGCTCTCCAGTGTAGTGCACACAGCACAGAGCCAGACAGAGCCCAAGAAGTGTTTGGATAACACTCTTGGGAACATGGCAATTCTTGGGCAGTCCTGTACAGGGCCAGGAGCTGGACTGGATGATCCCTGTGGTGCCTTTCCAGTTCAGGACAGCCTATGATTCTATGAAATTTCTCCCAGGGAATTTTCAGCAAGTTACAACATAGAATCAGTCCTCCACTTCCATGTACAGCCTAATTCCCTTGATCTTTCTAGCACTAAGCTGGGCTACGCAGTTACCACTGTGTCATGCAGGCCCAGACTACAGAAGCTCTTGCAGGCCAGGGAAAGGTGATGTCAGAACAGTGAGAAGACTTTGGTTTCTCTGAAGGCTACGAGTTAAGCAGGTGCAGCATTCCCATTTCCACACACAAAAAAGGGGAAGATGGAGCCAATTCCAGGCAGATGGCGAGCTGTGTAAACAAGAAGTTCCTGTTCTGCATCAGCCTGCTGATGTGCCTCCTGCCAGAGGGCATCTGCAGGCTGAGCACTGCTAGTTTCCAGTCCGGGCACTTCCCCCATCCCACCAGCACTGCTTGTACAAACAGGGAGAAGGCACTGCATCCCACCATCCCTCCTCTGCTCCTTCAGACCCAGGGAAGCAGGAAATCTACACGTTTATCACTCAGAAAGGCACTTTGGTGACAGTGGAAAATATTACGCACAGCCATAAAAATAGCCGTGTCTCCTACCCAACAACAGCGTTATTTCAATGTGATGGATGGCTTAAACCAAATAAAGTTACTTTCAGAGGCAGACCTCGACCTTCAGGGGCTCTTTGTTAGATATGTAAAGCTTCATCCACCAGGGCTCTCAAGCAGCTGTTTAAACATGTAGAGTCTTAATAAAGTCAGCAATGCTCCTGATGTGTTTCAAGCACTCTTTGCTGGATCCATGCCCATGAAAGGACTCTGCCACCCTTAACCATGGAGGTGTTTAATGCCCCCGGTGCCACACAGTGGAAGTGTGTCACCATTTCTGTCACCCAGAGGGAGTTGAGGACGTGTTTTAGGCCAGGCTCAAATAGTACTGGGTTTTCACCAGTTTTAATGGGGCTACTTCCACTCCAAATATGAAGACCAGCATCACAGAGTTGTGCTTCCTCCCAAGAGCTTAGTTACTATAGATATATTAATCAATATTCAGCCAAGAGAAATTCACAGTGCAGAGTCTATTTTAGCCCTAGTCTTGGAAGGGGTCTGCTATAGCTGGCATTATTATATCTGTGAAATTTCAGGTGCACGTCTGACCAAAGTATCAGCGAGTATTTTCAATCTCCATTTCAAATTTCCATGCCTACTAGTGACGTTCCAAAACATCTTCCTCAGACTGCCTGCACAGCTCATTCTTCTTTCTGTTCATTCTTCCACCTCTGACCAGTGAAAACATGGACACCATTATATTCACGCAACCTCCTTTGCCATCTCAGCAGCAGAGAGGCTGAGCTCAAGATGCCAACCAGGCCTGTGGCAGTGCCTATATTGCAGGCTGCTTGTTTGGGTCTGCAGACAGTGCAGGAAATCCAGGCAGTGCTGGCTCCTGCAGGCCAGTGACACAGCTGATCCCTAGCCAACACTGCTTCAGACAAACAGGAGCTCTCTCTTGGCTCCGTTGGCCATCACTGGGATCTCCATGGCTCAGAGCAGTTGCTTAATCATGGACATCTGATGCCATCTGAGGCTGATGAGGATGTCCCTGCTCTGACTTTCAGCTCCTGCTGCAGGAGAGTGCCACACTCCATGCTGTAATTCCCCAAGCACCTCTGAGATACCCTAGGAAGCTCACTGATTATTTATTTCAGATCTTGCTGCTCTAGAAGAGCTGGTTGTGACAAGGATCAGAGGTTTTTGCCCTGTTCTCTCTCTCTTAAGAGGGGCCTAGTGGGACACATTTACCACTGACATTGACACAAGTAAGAGAGGTGTTTACTTTCAAACCAAAAATCCTGTACTAAGAGCCCCATTGCTTATGAGAGCTATTAGTCAAGCTAGAGTTTTAAACCTTGTGAATTAAATAATCTATTATAAAAAATAAAGTATAGTGGTCAAACAGTTGAAAGAAGCCGAATATTCAAAGTCAGTTATTCAAAACATCCAAAGGAAGACCATTTTAAAGGTATTAATGAGACTATTCCTCCCAGACCACCAAGCATCTGAGACATTCAGATATTCAGAAACAGAATAGACTGCAATTTATTTACCTGATCTATGCAGGCTAATGTAACTGGGGTTTAAAGTAATAATTTATTGATAGCCACCTATTTGTGAGCACTATGCAATCCCCTGAGATTGTGGCATATTTCTTCAGACACAAGGGGTCAGACAGTTAAGACAATCTGAGAGCAGAGAGGATGCAAACACAATGATTTTTTTCATGTGATTTTTGCAAAGCAATATAGAAAACACCAAAATAACAAGATCATCACTTCTGTACAACAGTGCAGTCACTGTTCCTGAGTGTAGGACTGACCTCTGCAAAAAATTTTTGATTTGCTGTAGCTCAGTTTCTCCAGCAGAAAATGACCACTCACACCACAAACAAGAAGTGCTGTGTGAATTAAGCTGCTGATGTGTTGTCTCTGATTCTGTTTCCAGCTGGTGAGGGCTGCTGGCACGGCAGACTCGCGTGGGTCAGGCAGGCATTTTGTTTTCCACACAGTGCTGGAATGCTGGCGTGCAGAGGGGTGGCTGCGTGGGTTGGCAGTGATGGTGCTGCTGACTCTGATCCATCCATGGTGGCATCACTGGTACACAGCTCTGAAGAGAGAGCCCTTGTCAGGCTCGTTGCCTTCTGGGCAGAGTCATTCCCAGGGCAGAGCCAGCCTGGCTGGACAGACAGACTCAGGGAGGAGGTGTTGGGGAGCAGTGCTGTGGAAAGGGACCTGGGGGTTCCAGGCTATGGCCAGCTGGACATGAGCCAGCAGTGTCCTGGAGCCAGCAGGGGCATCCCTGCCCTGGGGGCTCCTGGCCCAGCACGGCCAGGCAGGACAGGGAGATTGTCCCACTCTGCCCAGGGCTGGGGGGCTCACCTCAAGTGCCAGGGCACTTCTGGGTGCCACAACATAAGAAAGATCTAAAGCTGTTAGAGAGTGTCCAAAGGATGACCACCAGAATGGTGGAGGGTCTGGAGGGGAAACCACATGAGGAGCAGTTGAGGGCACTGGGTCTGTTCAGCTGGAGGAGAGGAGACTGAGGCCAGAGCTCACAGCAGCTCTGCACCTTCCTCACAAGGAGGACAGGCAGGCCCTGAGCTCTGCTCTGTGTGGCCAGGGACAGCACCCAGGGAATGGCTGGAGCTGGGACAGGGCAGGGTTGGGGTGGATTTGAGGGAAAGCTCTTCCCCCAGAGGGTGGTGAGGCACTGAACAGGCTCCTCAGGGAATGGTCACAGCCCCAAGGCTGCCAGAGCTCCAGGAGCATTTGGACAATGCTCCCAGGGATGCACAGGGTGGGATTGTTGGGGTGTGTCTGTGCAGGGCCAGGAGCTGGGCTGGATGATCCTTGTGGGTCCCTTCCAAGTTAGGATATTCTGTGATTCTCTGGCTATGTCAACTACAGAGAACACTAACCCGGAATAAGCTGATTTTATGACAATGAAGCACAAATGGGTGGGTTACAAATTGCAGGACAAGGAGTCTAATCATACATCCTGAAAAGCTAATGATGATATGCAAGGAGATAGCCAGACTGCCTGGTCAAGGTGAAGACAGGTAAGAAGGTGAGCACCTTCTTACTTGAAACTAAAACCAAGGCAAAACTGATCTCTACTTAGGTTTGGTTACAAGCACGAATCTCAGGTTGGGTTCATCAAAGCTCCAGGATGGGAGCTGAGTATTGAGTGAAATAAGCACTCAGATTTCCAGCAGGTCCAAGTCATATTTAGACCCAAGCTCAGCTCTCAGACTGGAGATCTGCAGTTGCAGAAAGGAAGGTGATGAACCTAACTGGTTTTAACTGAAAACCACTCCAAACTAAGATCTGGAAAAGTGCTGCTTTCTATTATCTGGTTATATAAACAATAAAATGGTGTCAAAGTATTAAAAAAAGAAAAAAAAGTTTTATAATACAGCTGCTTTAAAGTGGGGTCCTGCACAATTTTCCTCTGCCTCTTCTCATATTTTGGATCCTTGCTCAAGCTGGGAACTAGAGAGGAATTCTGATTTGGCTTGTTTTATGGGCATTGTTATGTTGGCATTTTTTGGCTTATGTCTGTTTTCCAAATTGGGAAATTACATCAACATTTGCAATTTTTTTCTTGTTTTAACCCATTCTCAGGCTCACTTTCAAGACAAGGATTTGAGACCCCACATGTATTTCAAACCTTTTTTTTTTCTTCATCCGAGTTGGTTTCACTTTTTATTTTCTCTGATTGAAAGAGGAAAAAACAGAACAGGTGTCATTTTATCAAACACTTCTAAACCACTCGCACTTAGGCAGATAAGGGCCCAGAAAGGACCATGTAGGTTCTCTCAGGATTAAAGCTCCCAGGAGGGCAAACATGCCCGGGGTGCTCATGATGTGTCCTACCCTGTTTATGGGAGTGTGTCAGATCTGATGTTGATATCTGTGTCTCTAAGAACTGAAATAATAAATTGGGTCAGGAGTGCCCACTACAGAGATCGGCATCTCTCTTTCCTATGTCCTGCTCCATTACATTTTTATTATTTTGCATTATCAGAATAACTGGGATGTTTATCTGTGTCCAGGTACTGCTGCTTCCTTTTTCTCTTTCACCTGGGGTCAATCTCTACAGCCAACCTCACCAGGATTTTAACAGGTTTAAAACATCCTTACAAACCCTGCAGGACTGCACTTGATGTGACCAATACAGAATGTTTCAGCTCTGGACCTCATCTGGGCCTCCCCCAACAAGCCAGTGCTCAGGCTGCTCTTGCTCTGCTTCTCATCTCACGTAGTTTAAAAACGCTTTCTTGTTCTCCCAGATTTCCCAGGCACCTTCCTGCTCCCTTCCTGTCTGCTTGGTGAGCCTGCTGCTGTGCCAGCACTGTGTTCTCCGTGCCTGCAAGCCTATTTCTGTGCACACCAGACCAGGAGGGTTCTCCAGTGCCACACCCAAATGGACAGAGCCTCCCATCTCCCATCCCGCTCCCACCCACTCTGCAGATTTGGGCTGGTGCTTCCCTCCAGCAGAATGTGAACTGGGACACACCTGAATCACGGAATCATTCAGGCTGGAAAAGACTTCTGAGATCATCAATTCCAACCTGTGACCCAACAGCAGATCATGGCACCTAGCACCACATCCAGTCTTTCCTAAAACACGTCTGGGGATGGGGACTCCATCACCACCTTGGACAGCGCCTTCCAATATTTAATCACTCTTTCAGTAACAAAATTCTTCCTAATGTCTAATCTGAACCTCCCCTTGCAGGTGCAGCTGGAGGCTGTTTTCTTTCATCCTGTCCTTTGCTCCATGGGAGCACCCAGCTGTCTCCTCCTGTCAGGAATTGTGCAGATCCAGAAGGTCTCTCCTGAGCCTCCTCTGCTCCAGGCTGAGCCCGCTCAGCTCCCTTAGCTCCCCCTGAACAGATTTGTGCTCCAGCCCCTTCCCCATCCCTGTTCCCTTCTCTGGACAGGCTCCAGCCCCTCAATGTCCATCTTGCAGGGCAGGCCCAGAACTGGACACAGGATTTGAGGTGTGGCCTCACCAATGCTCAGTACAGGGGGGCAATCATTGCTCTGATCCTGCTGGCCACACCATTGCTGATCCCAGCTGGGTGTCATTGGCCTTCTTGCCCACACATCAGTTCACATTTAGCCACTGTCACCAGCACTCCCAGGCCCTTTCCCTTTCCAGTCATTCTGCTCCAGATTGGAGCACTGCAGGAAGCTGTTGGGGCCAAGGTGTAGGACCCAGCACTTGGCCTGGCTGAACCTGAAGCCCCTTCTAATTGTCTCCTGTCTTTGAGGCTTTTTCCTCCTGGAAACAGTATGTAAGAAAGATCCCTTGCTAAGGTAATGCCGCTGGCCATACAGGGAACTCATCATTGGTAGTGTCCATCGTCTGTGAGGGCAGCCAGCACTGCTCTGGAAGGCAGCCTGCAGAAGACTGTGTCCTCTGGGAGCAGAATGCATCCACTGAGACCATCCCCAGCCTTGTGCTATCCTCAGCTGGCATCCCTTTGCCATGTGAGCTGGGGGCTTTTCCTTCCACATGCTTCTATCCAGGGCTAGATTAGGTTATAGTGTAAGATGGAACCAAAAGTGTGGATTCCACCACCATCTTCATAAGTGTTAAAGCCAGATGGGGCGGTGTTCCTTACCTCCTTCATGACCCCTCCCTGATAACTCCCTCTGGAGGGATGGCTTCCATTAATGGGCCATCAAGCCTCACTGCATAGCTGATAAAATTACATCATCCCATTGTGAGATGCTCTGCCCAGGGGGAGCATTCCTACCTGGATATAACCTGAGGCATGGAACACCGAAGCCAGCCTTTCCCACTGCATTCCCAGAGGACGGGAGCTACATAACCACCACTGGACCTGCAGAGGAAGCCCTGACCTACAGGATCACCACCCAACAGAACCACATCTATCACTTTAAGAGGACTCATCCACCATTTAATCGGACTGCTACCACCACCCTGACCAGCAGGGCGTTAGTTCTGACTTGGGATCTCCCAGTGGTTTGTTTTCAAACTAGCACAAGAGCTGGTTATAATTCATGCAATTCTGCTCCAGTTTTTTTCCCCTAATTCCTGATTTCCCCAGGGGTTGAAGTCAGTAAATAGTCTTCCTTCAACAATGATAGCACAAGGTGTAAATTTCTCACCTTCTTTACAAGCCCCTCCTGCCTTTCCATTATATTTTTTTGCTGTTCTGGTCTTCCTGTATTACCTAGGTAATACTTCTTCAGAACTCATCCTCCTTCAACTGTAAATTGCTTCCCCTTTCCTTGTGTCTCCCCTTTTGCACCTAAATTTTTGTCTTTTCTAATTAATCTCCCTGCAGTGCTGAGTGAGATGCTGATAAAATCAGAGGGAGGAAGGATTTTTTTTTTGTGACCCAGAGCTTGCTTGAAAGCTAATAACCTTGCTAAAGCAGATTTAAGAGATGCTAGGTGCAGCCTTGCTCTGTGTGCAAACCTTGACTCAGCACATATGCAAACAGGCTCCAAAAATAGCCTGCACTCTCCCAATTCACATGTGATGCATGTGCCATAATTCTGCACTGTGCTTTCCAAAAATAGCACTCACACCCCATTGGCTGGTCTAAATCCGTGGACATTTAGCTTTTTCAACCCAGGCATCAAAGCACGCGGCTGCACAGCTTTTTCATAGAGGGATTTTTCTCCTGGGCGCCTCCCTCTCTATTCACAAAAATAAAGAGATTTATCCCCTCCCCTGTGAAATTGCTTAAGATCCCCGTGGCAACTGCAGAAACCCCTCGTGAGGAGAAGTGACATTAGGTGTTGGCTCAGAGGTATTTTTAGCTTCTTGCCGTGCTCTCTAGCAGCTGGAAGCAAAGAGGTAACCCATCACCTTGAAGCCAGCCAATTCCCCTGGAACAGCAGCAAGAGTTCTGCAGAGCAGCAACCCAGAAACCACAGGCTGACAAGCAGGGTTTGTCTGCACGCGGATCTGAGCAAGGAGCTCTCTTAGAGACTGAATGGAAAGCTTCTCTGCTGTGTTTCAGGGTTAGAGACTGAATGAAGGGCTTCTCTGCTGTATTTCAGGGTTAGAGATTGAATGGAAAGCTTCTTTGCTGTATTTCAGGGATGGAGACTGAATGAAGGGCTTCTCTCCTGTATTTCAGGGTTAGAGACTGAATGAAGGGCTTCTCTGCTGTGTTTCAGGGTTAGAGACTGAATGAAGGGCTTCTCTGCTGTATTTCAGGGGAGCAGGTGAGTTTCTGGGATAGGACTGAAAAGGCAGAGTGCTGGTCTGATCACTGGGATCATGGCCAGGGTGGATGGGGCTCTCAGCAACCTGGACTAGTGTGAGGTGTCCCTGTCCATGGAGGGGAGTGGAACAAGGTGAACTTCAGTGCCTTTCCAACCCAGACCATTCCATGATTCTGCGATGACCATTTCTTTGGAATAAAGCAACTAGGAAGTTGGGGAGCCATATTTGCATGTCCAAGCACAACTCTGGGGCACTGTGGGTCCAGAGACGCCTCACAGGTTTCCACCCACACTTCAGGTCTTGCTGACACACCCACTGTGGTACAGGCACAGGAATAGGACACAGCAAGAGTCTACACCCCATGAAGGCACACTGCAAATTCCCTTGAGGACTTCTGTTGCTAAAGCAAATATGGCACAGCCACAGAGCCAAAGCACATACAGGGTCCATTCAAATGCATCCCAAAAAGTACAAGAATCAGTCTGTCCCACCAGGTGTCATAGCAGATGCTATTCTTCCTGCAGCTGTGGTGAGCAGCTCCCATGTCTGCTATCAATGGTGCAGCAGAAACGTGAGGGACATCCGTGCCTTGTTTCCAGTGCTCCTGCTGGATGATCCAGCACTGCTTTAATCCCATATCAGTGGTCATTAGTTGTGCAACAGCCTGAAGGGAGAAGGAAAGAGGAGACAGATGTGAGGTATGAGTCTCATCACTTAGCAGATAGGTCTTCAGGTGCCTGGAGGGGTAAGAGCTCTGAAGCAAAGGACATTGTACCTTCTTGGGGCTGTGCTGTGCTAGGCTAAGGGTTGGCCTCGATGGTCCTTGTAGGCCCTTTCCAGGTGTGCAGCTTCTACAATTCTGTATTCTGTCATCTATCAGGCTCATAACACTGATATGTCCTCCAAGCCCGAGGAAAGGAATTTAACCTGCAGATAATCTAGGGACTGAGAGATAGCCTGGGCCAAACTCATTTGGGATCAATACTTCAAGGTGTTAAGTACTTGCTGACAGCACACCACACCTCCTTTCTCTTATCTAAATAGCCTTCTACTACCACTACCTCGGTTATCAAGTCCTGCTTCATACTTATTGCACTCCAGCACCTTTGCTCCTAAAATATATCAGCACACAAATATGCTGGCATGACTCAGAGGTGGGAACATCAGTGGGGATTTTTTTGCATAGCAGGAATATTTAGAGATAAAAATTAATGCAGCTACTCTAGGGGCAGAGGGAGAAGTCAAGGAACTGGCAGCTCAAATCCCATTACCTGTGGGTATCTTTGCAAGCAGTCACAGCCTCTGACCAAGGGCCTTTTGCATCTGCTTCAGCTCATGGTGGAGGTGCTTAACCCTTACAAACAGACACTGAAGGGGAAACCTCTTGAGGGTTTGCAGCTTTCCTTCTGTTCAGCCATCTTCACTGCAAGACCAGCATTTAACACGGCATTATTCCCTAGGAAAATAGAGGGAATTATTGCCAGAAAGGACCTGGGGGTGCTGATGGGTGACAGCTGACCCTGCCTTGTCTGTGTGCACTGGGACCCAGAAACCCCCTGTGCTGGGCTGAGCCCCCAGCATGGACAACAAGGGAGAGGAGGGGAATTCTGCCCCTCTGCTCCTCTCTGTTGATTCCCCCCTGCAGGGCTGCCTCCAGCCCAGAAAGGACAGGGAGCTGCTGGGGCCAGGCCAGAGCAGGGAGACCCAGGGGNCCAATGGCAGGGGATTTGGAAATAGATGATCCTTAAGGTCCCTTCCCATGTATCCATTCTATGATTTTGTGATTCCTATCCCTGCTGTCCCAACCCTTCCACTCCTGTGAGATTTTCAGATTCCTACCAGCCACTCCTTCAGGATAGCAGTGCTCCAAACTGCTGATACCCAGTTTGCAGTGGCAGCAGAGCAGTGACCTGGGGCTGCTGGGTGGGCACAGGTCACGAAGGGTGACTGAAAGGATGTCCCTGAGATGGAGGCTCTGCTCCATTCCACCATGGACAGAGTGGGTTCTGGAGCACCTCGACTGCAGAGCTCCGCTGAGCTGGCACAGAGTGTGGGCTAGAGCAGCGCAGGGGAGTTGGTGTGAGGCAGACAGGCTGGCTCCTCCACCCCTGGGTCACCGCGGGGCTCATGGATGTCCCCCTGCAGATGTGGGTGGGGATGTGAGCGTGCTCTCTCCGAGGAGAGGCAGCCTCATTTATGCAGAGTTCTGAATAAATTCCCTGCTAGCCTCCCAGCCATCTGCTCTAGCAGTTGTACCTTCAGAGGCAGCCAAGCAGCTCAGCTGCCAGCAGCATGAAGCAGAACTGGTGCCTCCTCAGAGCATGGATGGAGCCTGCTGCCAGCAGAACTTGAAGTCAGGCAGTTTTCTTGGGGGCTTCCAAATGGTTGTTCTTTGTCCAGTGGCATGAAATGTAAGGAGTGTGAAGCACCTGTGATGAAATGCAAACCTAGGCAAAACCCCCTGGTTTGGTTACAAATGTGAGTCTCAGGTTAGGTTCACAGAAGTTCAAAGGTCTCCTGGTGAACTTGAGATGGGCCTTTTTGAGAACCAGAACTACATGCTGGGAAATGTAGAGCCCTGAGCAACCCTTTGAGATCAAGACATGAGTGAGGAGGCAACAAAGGGACAGGTTCCTGCAAGACTCTCTGTTTGGGAGGGCTGAGTGCCCAGTCAGCAGCCCCAGGTCACTGCAAAGTGGGTATCAGCAGTTTGGAGCACTGCTGTCCTGAAGGAGTGGCTGGTAGGAATCTGAAAATCTCACGGGAGTTGAAGGGTTGGGACAGCAGGGATAGGAATCACAAAATCATAGAATGGCTGCATGGGAAGGGACCTTAAGGATCATCCATTTCCAAATCCCCTGTCCTGGGCAGGGGCACCTTTCACTACCCCGGGATGCTCAGAGCCCGTCCAGCCTGGAGTCCTTGCTGCAGGATGCTGGGGATGGTTGCTGTTTACAAGGGCTCAGCTGGTCAAACTCACAGAAGAGAATCCCTTGGAGGTTTATATTTGAAATAAATTCCACCAACTTGTGAAGCTTCTGGTTGTTTCCTGGGTTCAGGGAATGGACTCAGAGCAAGAACAGCACAGAGAGTCATTCCTGTGTACTACATTATTTCCTTGACCAGCAGTCAGAGGTGCACAAGTATTTACAATCTCAAGTTCTACTGAAGCAGGACAGTTTAAGTTTCTATGCCTTTGTGATTCTGTAGAAGGGTGGCTCACCACCTCCCACAAAGACTTTTGCTCATGTCTTCCATGACATTCACACAAGTGGCTGATGGAGGAGGTGTTCCACATGTGTCCATGATTTGTGAAGCCAATGTTCTAAGGCACAGCTGAGCTAGTATAGCCCAAGGAACAGATCCATGTGGTTGAAAGGCAGGAATTCTCCTCTTGGGCAGTGTCGTCTACCGCAGGAAGTATAGAAGAGACATTGGCTTAAGCATCCATGAAAAGATTAAATTCAGACATCCCCCTGCACATTTGTGAGGGGATCAGAGTATGACATGGGCAAATACTGAACTGAGTGATGTGTGACCATCCTCTGTGAGGGTGCTGAGGCCCTGGTACAGGTTTCCCAGAGCAGCTGTGGCTGCCCCTGGATCCCTGGCAGTGTCCAAGGCCAGGCTGGATGGGGCTCTGAGCAACCTGGGACAGTGGAAGGGCTGATGGCAGGAGGGTAGAGCACATGATCCTCGATGGCCTTTCCAAGCCAGGCCATTCAGTGATTTCTATGATAAATCTTGCTTCCCTTGCAGACAAATGTTCCCCCACATCAACTACTTTGACTGACATGAGTGGAGCACTGCCAACTTACACCAGCAGTACATCTGCTCCCACATCTTTACATAACCGTTCCTGAATTTATTTTTTTTTCCTCCCCACAGGTGAAAAGAAGCTGTGATTGTGCTGGATTTGTTTGAGAAATTCCACCAAAATTGATGATACCATGATGATTATTACCAATATTTACTGCTGTTCATATTTTAAACCCTTTAAACTCCTCCCCATGTTTCTATCAGGGCTGTTAAATTAATTCCCAGTATAAAAGGCAAGGAAAAAAAAAAAAAAAAAAAAAGCTTTGTAAAAACATTAAACATGCTGCAAGACTGGGGCCAAACCTGATTTACAGTCACTCTAGATGATCTAATAATGTACAGATCAGGTTCATGCAGCAGTGAGCAATTTGACGGTCAGACCAAGAGTGTTTCAGAAAAGGGGAAAGCCATGAGGCAAGCAAAAGGATGCTCCATGGAAATGAAACACTTCACAGTGGGGCTCTGCTGGCAAAAGCATTTTTCACCCTCAACATTAATGTTTACCTGTTCTAAAGCATCACCGATGGTAAATGCCACGCATGTTTACTATAGGCACTGTGTTGACATCACCCTAGAGAAAATAACAATGGTTTGGCAGCCTGCAAAGTCTTTTTAAAAATAGACTGTGAAGCCCCTGAGAAAATGACAGGCTCTAAAAATAGGACTCAAGCTGAGGAAGGCCAAAAAAAAAAAAAAAAGCTTTCCTGATGCTAAAGCTCAGGGTCAGCTGCAAAATGTGGGGTTCCTTCAAGGACACACAGTGAATGCATTGCAGTGCTCTGCAATGAATGAAAGCTCCCTCTCTGAGTTTTTCCTGTGCTGCACCAGTCTCTCAATGAGGGGGGGGAAGAGGGAAAAGACAGAATTTTAGCAGATTCAAATAGGTACAATCTAGGGCTTCCCCTCCTTCCTACCCCTGACCAGCCCGTGATAAAAACATCTCCCAGATGGTGGTGTGGATCTACCTTTGCCTCTTCCTCTGCACACACCTCTGCCTCTGTTCCCCAGTGCCAGTGTTCCTTCTCACAAAAACAGGTTTTGTGAGCACGTCTGTGCTGCACTGGCACAGAGATAGACCTCAGGAGGCTGAGAAAAATCATTGTAATAACCCAAATAATTGCAAGCAAGCGTCCCAGATTCTTGGCTATTCGTGATGCAGCAAGCTGGACATCCCATTTTCAATTTTCCTGCCCAAGTATCAAGATAAGGCATGAGGCTTCTGCAGGAATTTGGACCCTCTTTTTGGCCCATGACACTGGTAATTTTTAGTATCATTCTTTCATAGTTATGAAATAAAACCAGAGCCCTCCAGTGGCCAAAAGCACACCAGTAACCTTGCTGGAGGCTAACCAGAGATGGACTCCAAGTTAGCTGCCCTACTTTAACTTGGCACCAGCCAACAGCCAGTTTGGGAAGGGCTGGACAGCTGCAGGCCATGGGATGTACTGGGACAGACACACGTGAGGTCTGTGGGTACCCATGGGTTGAAATCCTGGCATCACTGGTGGAGAAGACACCAATGAAAACAGGGAGCCACTTAAAATGGCCATGGTCATGTGTTGGGAATAACCTAATTTCCCTTAGAGAGTGGAAGGGGACGAGGGGGCTAGCCTGACTTTTTGATAAAAGTGCAGTGGGAAGGCAAGCCACTGGCACAGCCACAGTTCAGGCACCCTAGAAATGCCACTCTGCCACCTTGGAGGACAGCTGTGAACCTCCACGGAGCTCTCCTCCTGTAAGGTAGGCACCAAATTCAGCCAAGTAAAGTTGTGCCTCTGCTATAGGCAGCTGCCTTACAAACAACTGCTCAGTGTAGGTGCTTTGTTGGCTCAGTCAGTTGCCTAAATGCACTTCTTCTTTCTCCAGTTCTGTGTTATTTACCAAGGAGTGGATCCAGCAGAAGCTGAGCCTTGTGTGTGTGCATAACTCTGAGTCTCAGGGCCTCCTAATGGTGGATCCTGAAGCACTTTCCTTTTGGGATTATCCTATTCCTGTGACCCTCCTTGCCACGTGCTCTCTGATGCAAAAGAAAGCAGGTTTTCTTATCTAGGATTTCCTTCTTTTAACCTAGATCACTCTAGTTTTGATTCCCCCCCCGAAAACCACAAGGAAATTGAATTACTCCTGGAGTCATGGAAGTGCCACTCCTGATTGTCAGTGCCCTCCTCGCAGGGCGGGGACACTCTAAGCAGCAGATCCAGGCTGCTCTGCGCTTCTCCAGCTGAGGAATATAAGAAGGTATGAGCTGAATTGTTCCCCAGAAACCTCAATATGGTTACAATGGGGGAAACAATAGAAAATGATGGGAAAAACTCCAGAAATGTAGTTTTGCAAAGTTATGTGCCTGGTGTGGCTTTCTACAGATGAAGACCCAAGAGCCAGAAGAAGGTTAGTAAGAAAATTCACTCGTCCAATCCTCAGATATCAATGATCAAAAGTAAGGATCTTTTTTTCCCCAACAGCCCTATCCACAAATGGTATGAAAATTAGCACTTTTATTCTAGGAGGGCTACCACAAAAAGAAAAAAAACAATCTTTCCCTCTGCCACAAGTCATCAGCAGAATGAAAGGGGTATTTGCATTTGGAAGAACTCAAGGAAGCATTTGACACTGTTCATAAGACAAAAGGAGAAGATCAAACAAGTGAGAAAGAAGAAGGAACTGTAGAAGAAATTTTGAAAGGTTACAAAGGTAGAACTGGAGAATCTTCCTATGGGTGAAAAAGTACCCCAATGGGGAACAAAAAGCCCTGTTCAGGTGTTACATATTGCTTTGAGGAGGAGAAATGACCACAATTTAACCAAGAGAGCAGTTAAAATGTTGTTAGAAACCTTAAAACAAACTGTCTCCATGCAAACTGGAGATATTCTGATTTTATACAGCAGAATTTACTGCAGTCCAGGACAATAAATCAGTGTTTTAAAAAGAACGGCTTGTTCACGATGCATGGAGCCAGTCAATCCAGCTTAATGACTTGCAGGACACGAGCTCTAGAGACTTCTGGCTGCATTATTCAACACTGATATACAGCCCTCAGAAGAGCAGAGTCAGGTCCTCATGCCAGCAGCATACAGATGATATCCAGGTGGGCAGGTGTGACAACACTGAGATACAGATAGTCAGGAAGCCCTTGTCACCAGGACCTAAGGAAAAAGAGTGTCTGTCTGACCTTCGTTAGCAAGGAGGGGCATGTTAATTTATAGTCACACTGTCATGCAATGGTTTGTGTTGGAAGGGATCTTAAAGATCGTCCAGTTCCCCTCCCCTGCCACAGGCAGGGACACCTTCCACTGTCCCAGGTTGCTCAGAGCCCCATCCAGCCTGGCCTTGGACACTGCCAGGGATCCAGGGGCAGCCACAGCTGCGCTGGGAAACCTGTGCCAGGGCCTCAGCACCCTCACAGGGAAGAATTTCTTCCCAATATCCAATCTAACCCTGCTCTCCGTCAGTGTGAAGCCATTGCCCCTTGTCCTGTCACTCCAGTCCCCTGTCAAAAGTCTCTTTCCATCTTTCCTGTGGAAGAGAAGCCTTCTCCTCTGCAGGCTGAACAATCCCAATCCCTTCAGCCTTTCCTCCCAGCAGAGCTGCTCCATCCCTCTGGTCCTCTGGGTGTCCCTGCTCTGGCCTGGCCCCAGCAGCTCCATCCCAGAGCCCAGCCTTTTGGCCTGGGATACTTTGCTGCATTCCTGACCACCCCATGTGAAAAACGTTATCTGCAGTCCCTGGAGGGAATTGTTTGGAGACATTTTTCCTGGCATGTATCCTATTCTCGCTAGGCCTGGGATACCAGGGAAGACACAGACTGGAAAGACAGACCCAGAATTAATCCTGGACATTAGTGCTGAATGTGTTGGATGGGAATGCTGGAGAGTTACTTTACCAAAACAGAGCCCTGCCATGGGTCTTAAGAGGAGCACATAGTCTTTGATTTGCAGCAAAGAACTCTGTGTTGCTCTAATTGCCAGATTAAGCACCTTTGTCAGCTTAACCATCCCCAAAAGATGCAAATCAGACTGTAACAGGATAACCATCCCCATCACAGTCCTCTAGAACTGAGACCCTGCTGAGCAGGGAATGTTCCTAGAGGTCAGAGAGGAATTTTTTCTCTGCATCCACCCCAATAGGAGGATTTGTGGTGACACTGTCAGACTCAGTGGCAGCACTGCTGGTGTGTTTGACACAGCCAAGCTTGGCCAAGGTAAGAAAATGCTTTAAGCCCTGCTAGACCTGACTTTTGGAGTCAGACAGTAGTGGTTTCTTGTTAGCTCCTTGAGAAGTTCATCACAGCATTGGACTCTGCCCTGTCTGAAACGGTTTGAGTTTTCTGGAGGAGATAAACAACACCTGGATCCCCACATAATTCCCCTCAGGAGTGAGTCCTGCCGTGGCTGTTTGTTCTGCTCCCTTTGACTCTGCAATATTAACTGGAATCAAGAACATCTCTGCCTTGCACCACATCCCAGCTACCCAACCAGAACAAAATCCAGTCGTGTGCCACCAGCACCTTCTCTAAGCCTCTCTCTCTCCCATATCAGCTCTTCCAGCCTCTCTCACAACTGCTCCATCAGTTCCATCTCCCAGGAACCAGCCACTTTTTGATGCAGAGAAAACTGCAGCTTTCACATACAGGCAGCTCCTCAGCTCTGTTTGCTGTCACTCATTGCCTCAGTTTTTGTGCCCGTGATTCTATTCACTGAACTCCCACTGAAACCTAAAAGAAAGATTTTAGATGTGCCTAAACATCTACTCCTTTTATTCCTCTCAAAGACATTTCCTTCTCCTAACAATTGAGTTCCACAGCAGCAGAGATTAAGGAGATGTTTCTTACGAGCTGGCAACAGTTTGAGTATCCTCTAGTGGCACAAAATGGGATTTCAGTCACTAAAACCTGTATGTCTAAGATCTCCCACCCTTCCCACGCCAGCAAATATCCTCCCTCCCCTGGATCTGCTTTGCCATGCTCCTTAGCATCCCCCACAACCCCAAATTCCGAATAACTTCAGCTGTGCTAGCCACAAGAAAAGAAAAAAAGAGTCTTTTGACACTAGGTATGTTAAGATACGAGGCTCTGTGCTCTCTTGCTGTATACAAGGCTCAGCCACACTCATGTTTGAGACTTTTAGCAAGAATATTTGTGTTCAAAGAGTTGTGTGAACATGGGACCAAAGACCATAACAAAGGCATCTGCTGCTGCTACCGCTGCCCCAGGGAGAAGAGGCATTGTCAGAGCAGGGCTTTGGTCACAGATTTAGAGAAGCACAGAATCAGCCAAGTTAGAAAAGACTTTGGAGACCATAAACTCCAACCTAACACCATCTTATCAACTAAACCATGACACAAGTGCCACATAAAGCCTTTTTTTTTTTTTTTTAAACACCTGGTCCGTGGAGTCATCTCATTCTTCATTGATAAGAGGAGTAAAGACTTCGTTGTAAAAGAAGCAGAAAAACACCTGCTGCTAAATCTCAAAGCTACAGGTCTGTATATAAGATGGAATCATATCTAATAATGAAAAACAGTTGACAGTATAACAGTACTGTCATTATTTTATTTCATTTTACAACATACTACCAAGATTATCAGTATTTTAAAATTCTATAATGCCATGTGATAGAATACTTCCCTTTTAAAAAAAGAAGGATTTTTTTTTGTTTTGTTTTGTTTTTTTTCAGAGAAACTTTAAGTGACACTGCTCTGCCACAGGAAGCTTGGTGACAAGTCATGGTATCACAGCTCCTGGCCCTCCGCAGTTCTGTGCACTTCACACATGGAGAACATTCCTGTACTTTCTTGTCCACAGAGAGCTTTCAGACATCTAAAAGCATCTGCTTTAGTATTGGCAAAGTCAGCTCTGTAATAACCCAGGTTCCAGAGGCTGAATGGAAAAGGATAACCTTTATTTAGCACTTTTTTTGCATCGTCTTGTAACCTTTAAATTGGAACAGCACATCTGCTATCAAATTCAACAGGAGATTTAATACAGTTTTTTTATGAGACTCATTATCTGGGGACTACATCTGCCATCAGTTTTAAATTCAGGAAAGATTGCTTTCATCTTATATTGTACTTAGAAGAGGGAGCAGTGGAATCTCAACCTACTGGCAAAGCAGCTCTGTAATGCAGCTAGCACTTCTCCCACTGTCAGCCTTGCACCTTCACTGTCCTCTAAACACTCAAGTTAAAATCCTCAATTTAAAATTCACTCCTTACTCTGTTGACACTGGCTAGATGGCCAGGCCCAGGGAGTGGTGGTAAATGGAGTAACATCCAGGTGGTGGCCAGTATACCCAGAGGTGTTCCCCAGGGCTGTGTTGGAGCCAGTTCTCTTTCAATGACAACCTGGACAAGGGGATCAAGTGCATCATCAGGTCTCAGATGACACCCAGCTGGGTGGGAGTGTGGATCTGCTGGAGGCCAGGAGGGCTCTGCAGAGGGATCAGCACGGGCTGCACCCAGGGGCCCAGGCCAGTGGTCAGAGGGTCAGCAAGGCCAGG
>VWZN01012787.1:305-20504 GCA_013396955.1 Regulus satrapa | reverse complement strand
TCCCCTGTGGATTTATATGTTGGAGAAGAGAATTTTCATTCCAGGGATTACAGAGGACAGACAAATTGAGATGCTGAGGCCAGCTCACAATATCAAAGAGATTCAGAGCAGCAGTAATTGAATCTCAGTTAATGTTTGGAGTTTGGTAAGGCAGAGACCCCATCAGACAACTCAGAGGCAGAAACATAGATCTGCAGCAGCTGCATTAATTGAACCTGTGACAAATCCCTGGATTTCCAGGGATATTTCCAGCAGAGTGAGAAATCACAGTGTTGGTTTGGTCTGATTCTAGTTTTAGTTTCATGCTTCTGTATATGACATCAATCTTCCCCAAAGGTACTAGACATGGAAAGAGGAAAGGATGAAGCTCTTTTTCCACTGGAAAAAGGAGAGGATGAGGCTCTAAATAGTCAATATTTGATGTCTAAAATATTTTTCTATCCATAGTTTATATTAAAAATCAAAAAATGCTTAGAAATTGTAAAATATGTTCTCTTACAGCTTCTTTCTGACCCGCAGGGAGAAGATTCTTGCTTCTTTATGGTTTGTAAATTCTTTTAGGCAAACTCTCTGGCAGCAAACATGACTCCTCTTGAACTGGAAGTGCTGCATATTTAAGGTGTGTAATGTTACCTCTCTGTTCAAAGCAAGGGTTGTGCAAAAGAAATAGTCCCAGTAAATGAAAGGGTAATGAATTTCATAAATAGGTTTTTGAGTTTAGCATGAAAAATTTTCTTGAATTATCTGTAAATCAAAAAGCCCAAGTCTAAATTTTTCTGGGTAGCCCTTCATCTGATGTTCTAGAAACAGAATGAAACATCTGCTGAGATAAAACACTGAAGCCTTAAGCAGATCTCTGCAAACAGCTTAGGAAGTATAACTGAGCTGTTTTACTCAGTTACAGTAGATCAAACAATCATCCAACACTGCAAATATTGGGAAAAACCCAACCAGTTGTGGCCAACAAACCTCACATTCTAAATCTGTCCACTAAGCCAGGGTTTAGCCAGCACAGCACAGCAGAGAGAGAGCCTGGCATGAAACCATCCTGTATCCAAATTTATGACAGCGCTGGAAAGCACCATGAAAATAATGGCTACTTTCACTCAAACAGAGAAAGCAACAGGGCCAGAAGAGTGGCAGGTGGACCCAAGAATATTTTTCTATCTCTATAACTCTATAAATAAAAAAGTAATAAAGCACCTAAAAGAAACAGGCATGAAGGCAAATGTGAGGCGTAAGGGAAACAAAATACCAAAATACTCCTTGCCTGGGACTTACTCATAACTCAGTTATTGCTTAGTTAGTTTTAAATACTATTTAAAGTACAAAAGCAAAACAAGAATTTCCCACGTGGTGAATGACATTGCATGCTCAGCTTGAAGTCTAAAGGGGCTGAGTTCCAGAGAGCAGAATACAGAAACAAAACCTACTACACTGCTGCTATTTATTACAAGGTGGACCTCATTTATGTGTAGAGGGTTGCAAGGGGTTAATTTTGGGTGCCCAATTCTCTCTCCTTTATTTTCCCTAATTTTGAGATCCTGATACTCAATTAATTGGTGCCTCAATTAATAATACATAGCTCAGCAATCCTCATTGAGACCAGAGAGATAAAGAATTGGAGTATGGTCTGAAACACTGTTCAAACTCACCTGGGCAACTTTTCAATGCTATTTCAGACACTTTCCACATTGATGAATTGAAAACATGGAATAACATTTATGTTTCAAACCAAACTGCTGCCTCCTGCTACCATGCAAGGTCTTGGAATCCCTCTCAATGGTGAGAGATGCAATCCCATTCAGATTATACATGCAAATAAGAAGATCTACAGACAGAAGCAACTTCTAGTGAGTTAACAGAGAATAATTCCAGGCTTTGAATGGCCATGGCTGTGGCAGAAATGTAGGCAAAGTTACTTCAAGTGGGTGTAACTCCACTGAAGCAAATTTTACTGGCTTTCATTAGGACAGACCCCTGTGGCAGCCAGGCTATCCCACTGTGCAGAGATAAGGGAGAGGTGATTAAACAGACCAGATCCAATGTATTTATAGTGCCCATCTTAGAGCAGAAGAGCAGAAAAGAGCAGCAGGATCGTGGAGCGAGCAGCTCTGTTCCTAACGAGAGGATGAACTCCTTCCAGTGTTTCTCTGTCGCAAAGGACACATCGAATCAGCTGGCATAACCAACTGGAAAGATCCAGCACAGCCTCATGTGAGATTGGTTGTTTTAGCTTGACTGAGCAAATCCAAATATTCAAGGAAATTCCCAACATGGCACCATCCTTCCTCAGATGAAACCCCCAGTTTAACCCCACACAGCACTGGCCATTTGCAGCTTACACCTCTCTCCCTGGGAGCCATCTGGGATTCCCTTGAGGAATGCTGACTTTCCAGCACATGTTGTATTTAATTCTGACATTAAAAGGACAGTGTTGGGTTTAATGACATTGTGCAAAGGCTACTCTGACTTACTCCACCAAATGCACTATGTGGCAAGTCCCACATCCATTCCCTAAATCCAACCCAAGGTTAAGTGCTTGTTCTCAGCTGCCACCAAAACTAATTATGGAGACAAAAAACCACAGCAAATCTTGAATTTCTCTATGTAAAGGGAAATGGATTAATAAATGCTGAGGCAGACAGTGCTGCTCATGTGAGGGGAGCCTTTGTGGCTGGGCTGGTTTTGGCTGGGGTAGAGTTAATTTATTTCACAGGGGCTGTACTGAACACGGGATTGATAATTCAAGAATGGTTTTCCTACTGCCACACTGAAAAGGGGGCTGGGGGTGTGTGGCAGGACACACAGCTGAGACAGGTGACCCCAAGTGACGAAAGGGACATTGCAGACCTGACAGCATCATCATCAGTGTGTAACATGAGGGGAAGAAGATGGAAAGGGCTGGATGTCCAGGGCAATGCTGTTTGTCTTCCCATTTCTTAAGTGTGATAGGCCCTGCACTCCTGGGCATGGCCAAGCACCTGCCAGCCCATGGCATGCAGGGAATTAATTCCTTGTTTTGCTTAGCTTGTGCGCACTGCTCTTCCTTTCCCTATAAAACTGCCTTTATCCCGGTCCAGGGCTTTTCCAGGTTTTACCCTTCCCATTCCAGCATCCTGCTGGTGGGGAGCGAGGGAGCGCCCGTGCAGGTGTCGCTTGTCTCATACCACCTTGGCCCACAGGATGGCACTGCGACACCCCACAAAACTCCTGACAGCAGCAGTCAGAGCCTTCCCCCGCTGCAATTCCCTTTGAATGCTGAGGCTTTTCAGAATTCAGTAGAATTCCACAGAATCTCCCATGCCGGTGCATGTCTTTGCCCAGAAATATCACCTCTCTTTCTGTGGGCATTTTGCTGGAATAAACATCAGTGCTGGAATAAACATCATCCCCCCAGGAAAAGGGTCCATTGGAAGCTACCCACCAACCCTCCAGAAAAACTACAACTTTTTTGCTGCTGAGAAATTGTATTCTGTATACCCTGAGATTAATTAATAACAAGGAAGGGTCTGGAGAGACAGTCCTGTGAGGAGCAACTGGAGGAGCTGGGAAAGGGGCTCGGCCTGGAGCAAAGGAGGCTCAGGAGGGACCTTCTGGCGCTGCACAACTCCTGACAGGAGGGGTTTGGGCTCTGCTCCCAGAGAACAAGGAACAGGATGAGCAGAAATGCCAGGGGAAACTCAGGTTGGACATCAGAAGGAATTTCTTAATGGAAAGGGTGGTGAGGCATTAAAAGGGGATGGAGTCCCCATCCCTGGAGGTGTCCAGGAAATGAGTGGACATAGCACTCAGTGCAATGATCTGGGGACAAGGTGGGAATCAGACAGATGGACTTGATGATCTTGGGGGTCTTTCCCAACCTTAAATCAGAATCTCTGATTCTATGACCAGCTATTGCTTCCAACACCCTTCAAAGCACTGTACAAAACCAGATTCACTTTGCAATCTTGTTATTTACCACACCAGCATTTGCATTTTACTCAAGAAAAAACCTTGAGAAGCCTACAGCTTTCCAGCACTGACATCCACCACACCTTCATATGCACAGACACACCTGGCACATAAGCTCTTGTTCACCTGGTACAGTACCCACAAAGTTTGTCAGTCCTTTCCCATTTATAGGTCAAATATGCAGCCAAACCACAGATGTTAAAATTTGGGCTGTGCAGATTTCAAAGCCTTCTCTTCAGTGCTGGAGAAGCCTATGACACAGGGCTTAGACTTTTTCCTTAGCTCACAAAGTATCCGTTCAAGAGCAATATTTTGGGAGAATGGCAAAGTTGATGACTTTAAATTAAAATTCAACCAGAGACGCTCATCCTTATTAAAATTTTTTGAAAGGACCACGAAGGTTAATGTTTTCAGCTTAAAATGGCTGAGAAGTTGAAGCAACCAGAGTTTTACTCAGCTTGAATCCAACCTTCCTTATCAGCTTTAACCTCATTGCTAGCCTTCATTAAATCCTCATCTCTCTTCTCTTCACTGCTGTTTTAAATGCCTTTTTGAAATATCCCAAGGGAACCAGCACACAAAATCTCCCACCAAAACAAACCCTGAACGTACCTTTCTCTTTCTTCTTCTCCCACTTTATGTACTGAGCCACAAGGTCTGGAATATCCCTCTGCAGCAGAGGCAAAGGCAGCAGTCGCTAAGGCCCACAGCCTGCTGGGGACAGCAATACAGCCATGGTCCTACTGCCTGCTCTGCTTCCACCCCAGCCCTGGGAAGCCAGAATGGCAGCTGCTGCTGAGAAACATGGGAAAGGGGTTTAGAGACAAGGAAATTCCTGCCATGACTGTGGCGCAGCCATCTCCACTCTGTACCACTCCCCTCATCCCAAGGATCTCTAGGGTTCCTCTGGGACCAAAACCAGCAATGGGAATACAAGTAGCAAGTTCATGTCTCCTGTCAAGGAGACTCAGTCACTGCCCAGGGAAGAAGTTCTGCCTCAGGTCCAGGTGGAACTTCCTGGGCTCAGTCCCTGCCCGTTCCTCTGGTGCCATTGCTGGGCCCGGAGCAGAGCCTGGGCCCTGCTCGGAGCCCTCCCTGCTCACAGGGACACCCAGGGCTGAGGCCCCCTCTCAGCTGGGGCTCCTCTCCAGGCTGGACAGCCCCAGCTGCCTCAGCCTTTCCCTGCCAGAGATGCTCCAGGCCCTGAATCATCTCTGCAGCCTCCGCTGGCCCCGCTCCAGGAGCTCCCTGTCCCTGCTGTGCTGAGGAGCCCAGAGCTGGACACAGCGCTCCAGAGGAGCCTCCCAGGGCCGGGCAGAGGGGCAGGATCACTCCTGAGCTGCTGCTTGGAGCAAGAGGCAGGATTTTCAAATACATTTGCTGCTGCTCCAACTCCTTTTCACACATTCAAAATCACTAGAAAAAACTCCCAATGACCACAGTGTGTTCAGGCTGTTGGGTTTCTTTAAATGCCACCTTCTATCAAAGTTCTGGAAATGTGAATTGATGGTATCTCCTGGGTGCCTGGCTGCTAAGTTAAGTATTTATACTTCACTAGAGTTGGCTGAAGACACAGTAGTGAGGTTTCCAATTATTGACAGAAACCATGGAAAGGGAAGTAGGGGCACTGGGAAATATTCAGAGTCCCATCCCACCTGGCCTGGAACACTCCCAGGGATGGGACAACTACAGCTGCTCTGGGAAACCAGTGCCAGGGCCTCACCACCCTCACAGGGAAGAATTTCTTCCTAAAATAAAATCATTAACAGCAGCAACATTGCTGAAGCAAGTAAAGAGGGACAAAATCCAATTTATCCTGTTCCTTTTTTTAATTTCCTGCTGTGAAAATAATGATACCCCTTACAGAAGTTACAACCATGTGAAATTAGGAACAGATCAGAGAAGTTTCTTGGAGACCTCGGAGTAAGCAGCTACCCCAGCTGCACATCTAGGTCTCATCCCTGGCAGTGTCCAAGGCCAGGCTGGGCGGGGCTCTGAACATCCTGGTCTAGTGGAAGGTGTCCCTGCCCATGGCAGGGGCACTGGAATGAGATTATCTTTAAGGTTCCTTCCAACCCTAACCATTTTGTAATTCTATGATTCAAGTTCCTCAGACCTGCCTCACACCATCTGCTTGTGATTCCTTGCAGGAAAAAAATAGCCATTTGCATTATCTGAAGACAAATCTTTACCACTGATTAACATCCAATGCTGAGGAGAGAAAAATGTTATTTCTTTTCCAGAGTCAGAGGAATTGAGGTGCAGGAAAAATGAAATGTTAAATCCTAGTTCCCAACTCAGAGTGTGTCTGTGAGCATCAGTCTTGTTCACAGACCAGCATGGTGCTGTGGCACATCTGACAGTCAGAACTCAAAAAACATTCAAATGGGAATTTTAGCTACACTTCAAAACATTGAACTTTCAAGATAAACATGTCTTGCTTCCCAATGATACAGTAAATAGACCCAAAAAAACCCTAAATGATAAAAAAAGAGGTTTTTAAAGTAGCCTGTACCATGCTGCTTAGCTGGCATCAGAAGAAAAATGTGCTGATGTATGAACACCAGCTGAGAATTTGGCTCCATTTGCCTGAAACCAAGTCTCTGTATCAGCAGGGCTGTTAAAACATTTCATCGTGGTGGACACAAAGACACGGCAAGATTGCCTCTCCAAAAACATAAGGTTTTTGTAAGAGTCATGCATTGCTTGTAAGCCTCCAATGTGCTATAAAACAGGAAGGAATTTGCAAGAGGATTCATCTGGGCCTTTTTACATATGCTTGCTTCTGAATCACCAATATATGACTAAATATAAGCCATGAAGAGCTGTAATTGCAATTCTACGTATCCTCATATCCCTCTGAAATACCATAAAGGAAGAAAAACTACCAAATCATTTGGAAGGATTTGTTCCTAACAATGCCAGTGAAAATCTGAAAAAAAAAAAAACCAAAAAAACAAAAACCCAAAAAAAAAACCCCAAAACAACTTTCCAGACTTAAAGTGCAGATTTGACTGCTTAGAACCAGTCCTTCATGCTTGGCGAGTTGACACAAATCTCTGAAAGAGATGGTGAACTCCTTCCACCTCCAGCATGTTTTTCTTCTCCTGTTTTAACACCTTGGTCCCTGAGGGGAACTCAGGGGGTAAAAGAGAAGAACTTGCCTGAATTCCCTTCTTCTGAACTAGCTGTGAAAAGTGATGTCAGCCTCTTATCCCCATGGGGCAGCATTCCAGGAGCTTTTGAATTACCTTGCATTGTTAAGTCGGCTCTGGGCTTTGTCAGGAAAAATATTTTTGCACACTTTTAATTATCAGGCAGCCTGCAAGGGAAAGGAAGAGTCACAAACAAGGGGCCTGCTCTTAGTGTTTTGTCCAAAGGCCTAGTGACAGTACTGGGGACTCTCCCCTTGACTCCAAGCCCAGCATTTAATCATATTCATACCTAAGCAGTCTCTTAACTAACAAAAAAAACCCAAAACCAAAAACCAAAAATAAAACCCCAAAAAACAAAACAAAATAAAAACAAAAACAAAACAAAACAAAAAAACCCAAACAAACAAACAAAAAAACCCAAACAAAAATATACCAAAACTCCCCCCAAAACAACAACAGCAACAACAACAACAGAAAAAAAAAGCCAGAAAACCTTTTGATGCAATTTCAACAAGCAGAAATGCCAGGGCCAGAAGTACCAGTGGGTGGTTTTCCTACACAGTTTCCGTGATTGAGGATGGAGAGGAAAGCTGCATCAGCCCCCAGAACCTCTCCCAGTTGCAGCTGGCTTGATCAATATGTATTCAGACATCTTCTATGAGGATGCTGATTAGTTTGTGCTGTGCAAGGAACTCCCAACTCATCTCTTCTGAAATCCCCTTAGCTAAGTGTTAGTGGCAGCTCACAGATCTGCACAGGTTTGGTTTTTAAAGAGCCAAGAAAAAAAATAAGTAAGGGGAGAGCTACAGCCCTCTGCAGATAGCACCTTTTCCTTCCATTCTCAATTCACCCAGAAAATATTAGTAATAAGTTTACTGTAGGCTTATTTTTTTATAATTTTTAATTTTTTTCTTAATACATAATCTTGGAATAAAAGTATTCCAAAAGCTGACCAGCTGAGTGGGAATATGAGGAGTTCACAATTCAGAATGACATGCTCTAACCAGTCAGACAGCACTGGAAAAGCAGCTCGGTCTCATAAAAAAACCCCAAACTTTCTCACCTGGGCAGAAAAGAACAACTGGTTTGGCTCAGCCATAGTCAAAGCACTGGAACATCCCTTCTGTCACTGGAAATGCATGCTGTAGCTTCCATGAGGTTTGGGCTATCATTCCATCTCTTCTGGAACATTTGAATATCACCTAACTGAATTCAAGGAAGTATTGGAGCTGACCCTGGAGCCACACTGCTAATGAACAGGAACAACCAATGCCCACCATTACACTGTTTTTAAAAAGTTTATTTTTAATAAACTCCCTTAAACTTAGAAGAATTCCCTTCCCTTAAAAAACAAAACAAAACAAACACAACAAAAAACCCAAAAAAACCCCAACAACAACAACAAAAACAAAAAAAAACCCAAAAAACCCCCAAAACAAAACAAAAAAGACCAAAACAAAACACAAACCCCAAATCTATGTTACATATTTCATTCCAGATCAAAGTTACAAAAAACAAAACCCAAACCGAAAAAAAAAACCAAACAAAAAACTCAAAAAAAGACCCCCAAATCAGGGTAAAATTTTGTATTTTACCTTGTTTACATGCATTTTATTTTAAAAAGGGGCAAAAAATATTTAGAATAATAAGAAAGGCATAATGCATGTTACAAGATTTTCTAAACATGCCTTTTGTGAGGAGTACCAAAATGAACTGAAATGAAACTTCTCTCACAAATATTGCTGATTTTGAGGAAGGGGCACCTTTTGAGCAAAATGTGGCCTAGAGAAATGTTTGCAGTCCATTTCTGAAGGCTGTAACAGATCATTAAATACCAGACTCATGTGGCAGTGAATACTCCCCAAAACATTTCTGAAAGTCACTTCCAAGGACAGACTACAAAGATCAATTGCTTTGTCATAAGCATGAAAGGCCATAGTCTACAGTTCTCAAAGGAATGTGCCAGACAGTGCTATTTCTGACACACAAAAATAGGAGAATAATTCAGAGCCTGAGAAGTACACACTGCTAAGGGTCCCTTCCAGCTTGAGCTGTTCCGTAATTTTGTGAGTAATCTGAGATCAGAAATAAATGCAACGCTGTGTTCATGGTTCAAATCAAACTCCTTGGCTTACTCTGTATTTCTTACAACTCCTTTCTAATGTGCCACAACTCAAATGATGCCAAATGCCAAGGGACAGGTTCCTAAGACATCTTGGGGGCCACCAGATTTGTGTGCACCATCCTGCCAACGCCATGGACAGAGCACAAGTGGTGTCCCCATTCACAGGCTTTTGTGATGTGCATGGATATTCATAACCTTTTCAGTGCCTAGCTTTGCTTTTTTTCCTCACTGAATCACAGAACCATTGAACAGTCTGAGTTGGAAGGGACAGGCAAGGATCATCCAGTCCAGCTCTTGGCCCTGCACAGGACACCCCAACAATCCCACCCTGTGCATCCCTGGGAGCATTGTCCAAATGTTCCTGGAGCTCTGGCAGCCTTGGGGCTGAATGGATGAAGCTCCCACCTCAGTCAGTATGTTTTCTGCCTCCTGAGCTTAAGGGGATCTTCACCTCCAGAAGAGGAAATTATCTGAGAGAGGTAAGAGAGGAAACATGAAATTTTGTTCTGTCTGTAAAACAGTGCGTGCAATAGGAAATTATTCTGCTCATCTCTTCAGGCCAGAGTGGCCATCAGGACCAACTGCTCTGACCTCCTACCCAACAATGTTGGTCCTCACAACTCCCTGACAGGAGGCTGTGGCCACGTGGGGGCCAGCCTCTTCTCCAAGGAAACGAGGGACAGGACAACAGGAAAGGCCCTGAAGTCACATCAGGGAAGGTTCAAGTTGGGTATTAGTAAAATATTTTTTTTTTTTTACTGAAAGAGCAGTTAAGTATTAGAACAGACTGCCCAAGGAGGTGCTGGAGTCACCAGCCTTGGAACTATTCAAAGAATGAGTGGACATAGCACCTCATAGTATGGTTTACTGGGCATTGTGATGTTCCACTGAAGTCTGAACTTGATCATCTTGGAGGCATTTTCCAACCTCAATGATTCTGTGAGCAGCAGTTGTTGAAGACCATGCATCACTGCTTATTTCTGCAACAAAACACAGAATCTCAGACTGGTTTGGGTTGGAAAGGACCTTAAAGCTCATTTTATTCCAACCCTCCTGCCAGAGGGGCGGGAACACCTTCCACCAGAACAGGTTGTTCAAATGAGATAATTGAACTGAGCTGCAGCAGAGCTGGTTCAAGGCTTTCCCCAACATTAGGTGCAATGCACCATTCCAGTGATTCCAGGGAGCTCATGGGAGTGAGGAATGACCACAGATCCCAGGAAGGAGGAAGGTCAGCAAAGAGCAGGAGAGCTCTGGGTAGAAAGAAAGGACTGGATAAGGTGAGCAGCCATTCCAGGTTGAGGGGAAGAGCAGTGAACAGAGTTTGGTGGGTTTTTTAAAGGGTGTGAATTTGCTCTCGGCCTCCAGACCAGCTCCTGGAGGGATATGGTAACCCCTGCACCATTCTACCCCACTCCTAGGGGTAGAGTAGTCCTAGGGGAGACTTCCTTCTCTCTTTCCTTCCCCTCAGTCCCACAAAGAAAAACCTCCCAAGACTCACCATTCTTCTCCTAGCTCTCCTTCCTACACACAAACCCCAAGTGTTTAATAGTAAAATCACCAGGATTTGGTGCTTTGTAAGTAAACGTGCAAATGGCAAACAATCTGGAGACAAGAAATGTGGGAAGATCTTACAATTTCTCATATTTTTCTTCTCTTTTGGTTACTTTGCCCTAGTACTTTCCTAACTACAGGTCTTGTCAGTCTTTTGCTGGCCTAGAAAAGTCAGGCTCTTCCAGTCTCCACTGGCAAAGCACTTTCCATCCAGCTGATCATTCTTGCTGTTCTCTTGTGCATCCTGCCTGACCAAATTTACGTCACCAAAAAATGCACACAGCATTCCAGATGAGGCCTTGCAGAATTAACGTTCCTCAGGTGTTACTGAACGTGCTTCTCCTGAGATTTTCCAAAACCTGCACCTCAATTTTTGTGGCTGCATTACTCTGGTGTTTCATTAGTGACACTGGTACTCTGGCTGGGAACCCAGGGGACCAGAGGGATGGAGCAGCTCTGCTGGGAGGAAAGGCTGAGGGGATTGGGATTGTTCAGCCTGGAGAGGAGAAGGATTTGGAGTGACCTCACTGCGGCCTCTCACTGCCTGAAGGGAGCCCACAGGAAAGATGGAGAGAGACTCTTGACAGGGGCCTGGAGTGACAGGACAAGGGGCAATGGCTTCACACTGACAGAGAGCAGGGTTAGATTGGATATTGGGAAGAAACTGTTCCCTGTGAGGGTGGTGAGGCCCTGGAACAGGTTTCCCAGAGCAGCTGTGGCTGCCCCCTCCCTGGAGATATNCAGCTGTGGCTGCCCCATCCCTGGAGATATGCAAGACCAGACTGGATAGAGGTCTGAGCAATCAAGGTGTCCCTGCCCATAGCAAGGGTTTGAAATTAGATGATATTTAAGGTCCCTTCTAACCCTGGCCATTCCATGATTCCACAACTATTCCTTCTACTCACCCTCACCTCTCCCCATCTCCCAGCTATTTTCCCTTACAGCAAACTGATGATTTTACATGAAGCTTTCTGTCCAGTTTCAGGGAAGGCAGACTGAGATCAGAAGAGTTTGAACAGTAAAGCCCAATTTTTTCCAACCTAGTACTCCTGCAAATGGAGACTTTGAAACTAGCAGATGTAGAGCCAACCTACCACGACTGCAATGATTTTCACATAGCCCTAACAGCAAAAAAAATGTAGGAGGCACAGAGCTTGTCTCCACATCTACCTCTGCCACCCTTCTGTTGTTCTATTACTTAAGCATCACAACTACATTTCTTCAGCTTAAAAAACTCTGTCGCCTTGGGAAACTTATCCAGGCAAGAGGAAGCTAGAATGAAGAGCAGTCAGGAACCCAGAGCCAGCAAGTTCCTCCATTCAGCAGGAGGAATTTGGTGACCATGCATGCCCCAGGCCAGCCTGGCTCCTGCTCCAGCCAGGCACGTGGGTAAGGGTGTCAAGGACACAAAAATGCCAAGCACAGCACAGCAGACAGGCACTCGCCCTCACCTTATGGTGTTATGGTGTGGCAGAGGCACACCTTCCCCAGAGCTCCAGAGCAGAGAGGCAGACAAAGAGACTGTGGTCCAATTCTGCTTTCGCTGGGGATAAATTTGGAGTCACTTCACTGACGTCAGTGGAGTTATTCCAGAATTGCACCAGTGTAAAAGAGGGCAGCATCTGCTTTCTGAAAATGGATGCCATCAAGCTAATTGAAAACAACAGATGCATCAAGGAGCAGCAAGAAGGGATGGTAATGTTCCAGTTTTCTTGTAAAATACCATTTAATTTCCCTCCAGAGAATGTAAGAGAATAAACCGACATGTACTCTAAAAGCTAAAGCTTTTGTTGGTGCAAAATTGTATACAACCTTTTAGGTGAATGGTGCACCTAAAACACCCTAAAGAGATCCAGCCTAGTCTTGTGCACTTACAGCCCTCTTCTTTGGGCCTGATTCTTCTCTCACACTCATTTAAATCAGGAGTCATACCATCCACAGTCCTAAGGAAACATTTATCTAACCCTGGGCAGAGAGCAGAATCAAGGCCCCTCATTTCATTACATAAACAATGGCTAGATTTCGTAATTAAATCAATAAATTTGTAACTTGTGCCACTTTTGGACTAAGGGTGGTCCTGAATTTTATACCATCGAATAAATATCTTTATATTAATTTAGTGAAAAGGAAGCCAAAGAAGGACTTGCTGAATTTTCAATTATATTTTGTGTGAAGATAAAAGTTTCCCTAATTCTCATCTCCCATGAATAGTCAACACAGCTTCAGTATTTATGGGGCCACAGAAAATGAAGAGCACTTTCCCTCCTGCAAATCCTTTCTTTCCTTTCACTAAGAAGTAGTTTTACACAGCAAAGCTCAATTACTTATTGGGGCCCCTCTTATTAATTGGCACTAGAGACAATCTGGATATTTAACCCAACCTGATGTGAACTCAGTGAATGTTCTAGGACCGTAAAACCCACATTGACCTCAGCTATGAGTTTCCCAAAATGTAAAGCCTAGTTAAGACATTCAAACTCTTTATGCCCGCCAACAAGCCCCAGACAGACTTCCTGGAACAAGGGAAAACCCATCCAAAGAGGGAAAAGCACGTGGAATTAACATGTACTAACAGCATATGCTGCACTGTTAATTAGCACAGCCCCTGTCTGCTTTCTCCAAAACCATTTTTCTGGATTTATCTCCCCGGGTAGGGTCTTGTGTTATGTAGGACCCCAGACTGAACAAGAAGAGCTCCTTGAAACTGGCAGGCAATTTCCTCAGCCACTGTCTTTGGTGGCAGCTGAGGACACGCAGCATCCCCTGGTTCCTTTCATCAGGGGATTAAGTCTTTTCATCCTGCCAACACCTGCTCCTCTCCTTATGTCTAAAGCAGGTGCCTGCAATTCAGGCATTCTCCTGCGAAGCTGCTGATAGCATGGCTGGAAATGCCTTCAGAAGGGGATCTGTCTCTGTGCAAGCTTCAAAGAGCAAGGACGGAGGGCTCAAGGCGGTGCCCTGGTTACAGCAGCACAGGCAGAGCTATCTTGTGCTCACAGGGCTGCCATGGAGGGCAGTACCTTCCAGTTCCCCACGAACCTGCCCACCTGTTTCCACCACTGAGAAATAAAGGCACAAAATGCTGCTGCTCTTAATTTCTGTCAATGCAATCTTAAAGTTAAGATTAGCTCTGCCAGGTTTGGTAGCACTTACTTGGACTCGGGTCGGATGAGAGCTTTTGGGAAAGCTGTGGTTGGCTCTTGCTGTGGTGTGCAGATCTTTCCCTGATGTAAACAGGACCTCAAGAAAAGAACAAACAAAGAGAAGCAGTTTAACAAACAGTACACATGCTTGGATTTGATACAGAAGATTGAAGTTGGAGCCCAATATAATCCAAGGTAGTTGTACTAAAAGGAGTTTTGCCAGCTTGAATCAGCAGATGGTGAGGATCTGGCTCATACTACATTTCTGTAGTTTATATTTATCTTTCTTTCTTCACCTAGGACCAGATTCTCCCTTTAGGCTGCAAATCTTAATTAGGAAATCCTTCCTCATTAATTTCAAGAAACTCTTTGTTGTTAATTTCCCAGAACACAAAGAAACCTTACCTATTTCTGCAATAGCAGCAGATGCTGGAGCTGTTTGTTCCTTTGCTTTTAGGGTTGATGCTGTCTTTTCCATCACTGTGTGGAGGACACTTCAGTCCTTACCCTGTCTCTTGCTGCCCTTAATTTTCTTTATACTCACTCTTCTTTATCCCATAGGAACCTCTGAATGAGAGGGCCCCAGGAGACAACACCAAGTCCGGTCACCTTCACCCCCACGGCTGCTGTAGCAGTGAATTTTTATCCATTAAAGCTGGATCAAAAGGCCCAAACAGAAAATTACTTCGAAATCCCAGATAACAATGTTTTCCAAGAAGGAGCAGAATAGGAATTTCATCTTGGGGGCAAGTGCAGGAATCCACCAGTAAAACAACACAGAACAGGTCTTTCATGCCTTTCATGATTCCAGTCCTTTGGTTGAAATAAAAAAAAAAAAAAAAAAAAAAAAAAAGGGTGCCCTCAGTAAAATTCTTCCTTTCCTTCCTTCCCTACCTTCAGGAAGATAATTTCTGCTCTGTCCTGCTTTGGTGCAAAACATCCTGTGGGAAAATTATCAGGGGAGCCAACCATCACAAACCAGCCAGGGGATCTGGAAGGAGCAAAAGTCTCTGCCACTGCAAAACTATATCCTAGTGAGACTGCTGCCAGCGGAATTTCTGGGTCTTTAATGTAATGCTTTAGCTTGTATTCCTTGTCACCAGGCATCCAGATGACTCTACATTCACAGGCCATTTGCCCCTCAGCTCCCTGGCTCAGTGCTCAGATTGTCCTTCACACACTCTCCGGGTCTCTGTGTGCAAGGATGGACAAATAAAATCTCTTCCCATCTCCAGGTTTGCACTCCCTGCTTTCAAAGGCTGGAGACTGCCCACCTGAAGTTGGACAGGGCAGCCGTGCATGATATAAAGGTGATGGGATCAGCTCCAGTAAGCAGAGAAAACATCTGTAAAGATAAGGTGCTGATATCTGAACACAAAACATCCAACGAGTGCTTTCGCTTGTAGCCACAGTCACAGCACAGAGAGAAACAGTCCGGGAGGTTGTTATGGAAACAAGTCCCTGGAGGTGCCTACTTGGCTTCACAGGGATGTGCTCTACCTTCAGAAGGAAACAGATTTGCATTTTGAGCAGCCGGGGGGAGTGCTAAGGGCTGAGAACTTGTGGTAAGGTTCTTGAAAGCATCTCTGTGATTCGGCGGCGAGATCTCTGGTAAAGTCAATGGCACGGGTGCCACTGTGTCATGCTAGTCATGTGGAAAAAAAACCTGAAGGCTCCTTAAAAAAGGTCAAATTCCACAAGTTCTGTAACATGTAGCATTACTGATGACTCGGGGACTTCACTGCTTTTCAGGAAGTGTTTAGAGAAGGATTTACATGCCCCAAATGAGTCCCAAGGTCACAGTTTCCATGCTTCTGTTGGCTTTCTGTATTTCTCTTAGAGCCAACACAGAAAGCCCAGGCAGCAAACACCACTCCTGCTTTACACATTTTCATGTGCACTTTTCTTTTCAGAGCTGATGAACGCGGCTCCCAAAAACTGCACAGAGCTGCCTTGCTCACCACAGAATTCCTTCACACCTTGGGTACGATCTGCGGGCGGGAGATTCCAAAACCCACTAGAAACTCACAGCTGGATCCCACTAGAAACTCACTGCTGGATCCCACTAGAAACTCACTGCTGGATCCCACCCAAGGGCACGACACCTCCTTCCAAGAGGATCTGCGTGAGACATGCTGGAACTGTGCTACCAGTGATCTGCCTCACATCTTTTTCTCCTGCCGGAGTCTCTGTGCCCAGCTGTCTGTGCTGGTCAGGAGGACAACCTGTCCTGGGCAGGGGGGGCTCTCGCCTGTAGGGCTAATGGGGCCAGGCCCAGGGGGAGAAATGAGCGCAGGAATTTTCTGACGTAGGCTCAGCGTGTCTCATGACTCCTCCTGAACTTGTGCTCAACCTGAGGTTTTTTATATCTTACTTTGGGGGAACTTTTATCAGCTGATAGACTCGGGCATAAAAAAAATCCCCAAACATGGGCATTCTGCTGGGAGAGGGCAGCAGCCTCGAAACGTTCCCTCCTAAATAGCAGCTTCTCTTGCTGGTTTCTAGCAACACAAAATTTGAAGAACAGTCCCTCTCTTGGCCTCACAGTGAAGATTTCATTAAGGTTACCCTGAAACACAACTAAGAACACCACCAAGACTAAGACACACCAAGAACTGGACAACTTTTATGCAAAATCAACAGAGATGCCACCATGCCCCTCAGTTCCACTTATTCACCAGGATAGTTTACCCACCAGCTGATTACACACGTCAAGGGATGCAGAATGGTCCCCAGAGCTCAGACCTTCACAAACCTTTGCCTCAGCCCCATAAAGCAAAGAGAAATTTGGCTTTATTTATACAAATCCCTCTGAGCTGTGAGCCCTCACCACATCAAACTTTTGTCTCCCAGACTGAGACAAGTGGCATTTTCCTACTGATTTCAACAAAAGAGAGAGCAGAGGTTTTAATATAATGGTTGTGTGCTGACCCCAGGGGAGATCCCTGCACACTAAAAACATCTGAGAAGGCAACAGGACTCTGGAGAAATTAAGTAGTTAGGATTTGCACAAACAGCTTCTGCCATATGAGCAGGGCCAGGATGGAGAGAGGCCACAATAAGAGCACTCCAGGCATGGAGCCATATCTCAAGACAACTGAAAACAGTCAGCATAATGAAGATGCAAACAGATCCCACCTGACAACCAGTTCTATAGCCACTTTTCACTATATTAAAGGATGGGGCTCTAAGCAACCTGGTCTAGTGGAAGGTTTGGAAAGACATGACCCTTAAGGTCCCTTCCAACCCTGGTCATTCTACGATTCTATGATATGTCTTTAGCATTCTTAGTCTTATGGCTGAAAAGCACAATATATATATACAAAATCTATTCTCCATATTTTTTCACCTTGGCATTATGTCTGGTTTAGGTATTACACATGTCCCATGCAATATGTGGTACATTCCAATATGCATTTCACACAGTATGATGCATTAATGGCTGCCTTGGCTTTCGCACACATGCAGATGCGTGAATGCAGAATAAACACTTAGAATTAAAACAAGGAAGGAAGGTCTGCCAGTGGAATCTGGAAGCATCCATTTCCCTTTTTCACCTGCTGGCAGAGCTTGAAACGTTTTTAAAGTTAGGTGTAAGGCAGAGCTGACTGAAACTAATGAAATGATCTGGGAAGGAAAATGTGTATTTGAAGATAGAAATCTCTGGTCCCTTGGCAAACCCAGCACTACAGGCCAAGTTATGCATATTTTGCATGGCTGGCACAAATTGCTCCCATAAAACCAAGTGCAAAAACACTGCTGTCCCTCCTGTCCACGAAATACCAGGAACTAGCGAGGCCAGCAATACAGCAAAAGCATCTCTTCAGGGCTCACTGTCTCTCCCCTCCTTCAAAGGGTCCAAAGGATGCTGCTGGCTCTGTGCAGACAGCTTAGGGAAGTTTGTATCCGTGCCAGTCTCAGTTTCAAATGTTGACACGCTCGCCCTGAGGCATTTTATGCCTGTGACTCGCTAAACCAGCACGATCCTCGCACAGCACAGGTGCAGAGCTGTCTGCGGTCAGGATCTTTCTGCTATGTCAACAAAACGCCAACATGCAAACTTCCCTCAGCTACACAAACGCTCAATTAAAAAAAGCAGCGGAGTCAACTGCTCTCACATGCCCGAATACAGAGCTGGGTATCTGAAGCACAAAGCACATCTCTCATTAAACGCTATTGTGTGAAGATGAACTCTGCAGATAACAAATGAATTTTCTCAAACACGCCTTGCATCAGAAGGCACTTACCACTATGAAGATTAAGTTGGTACTATAAAAGCCAATTAACATCAGAGCACTGGCATAAATAAGGCTGAGATAAGCTCAAAACACAGAGAATCTTCACCAAGCCTGTTGACTGCTTTAAGCCTGTTTTTGATACATGATATACAGTCACGAGTAGCAAAGAGCTTTTAGATTTATGCGCCATTTTTTGTTGGGTTTTTTTTTTTGTTTGTTTGTTTGTTTGTTTTTTAACAAACCAGGAGGATCTTTTAGCATGCCAAGGGTTGCAAAGAAGGTAGGCATCTGCTTGCTGGCTTTCCCCTACAGCTGCAGAGCTCCCTGTGATCCTGGCTGCAGCGTTTCCATTATTCAAAGGCAATGGCATGGCAGGCGTGACTGATCCCACAGCCAAGGGCACTGCGCTGGCACAGGGACTGAGAGCACAGCTCGAGCCAGATGTTTGTAGCCCCCTTTAACTATTTACTCTGCCGAATGCTTCTGCTGAAGTAGTGGCAAGGGCTTCTCTGCTGGTGGAGTAAAAAGACTTGGTTTCGGAACAAATGTTGGATTAAAGCAGTCATCAAAAGCAGAGAAAGAAATGCACAAGGGAGTGGGGATGACAGCTAGCACTCCACGGAATAAAGCAAGAACATTTCTGGCTGCACACAGTAATGAGAAACAGCAAATCAGGCCAGAAGAGCCCATTATCACAATCATTCTGTTTACGGTATCACAATTCACAGTCTGGCATGTAAATGCTGAATAGATCCAGCTGCTTGTAGGAAGACAACTGTAACAGCAGCTTGCAGCTCCAAGTCTGGACCCAGGACAACAAAACCCATCACACCTCTGTCAGCATTTTCTTCTCTTTATATCCCTGGTTATTGGGAGGAATGAAGTTGGAATATTTCATGGACTCCAGGTCTTCTGCTTCCAGGAATTCAGATTTGCTGAGGGACTGATTACTGTCCCCCTTCTTGGGCTCAGAGAAGGGTGACTGCTGCTGGCCACAGGTGACGTGGGTGTACTGGCACTGCTCTTCGTGGTCAGTCTCTCGGTGGTAGAAGTAGTTGAAGTTGGACACGATGACAGGGACAGGCAGGGCAATGGTCAGCACACCAGCGATGGCACACAAGGAGCCCACGATCTTGCCACCAATGGTCATGGGATACATGTCCCCATAGCCCACAGTGGTCATGGACACCACCGCCCACCAGAAAGCATCAGGGATGCTGGTGAACAGCGAGTCAGGATCATCAGTCTCTGCAAAGTAGACAGCGCTGGAGAAGAGGATCACCCCGATGAAGAGGAAGAAGATGAGGAGGCCCAGCTCCCTCATGCTGGCTTTCAAAGTCTGTCCTAAGATCTGCAGCCCCTTGGAGTGCCTGGAGAGCTTGAAGATCCTGAAGACTCTGACCAGGCGGATGACTCTGAGGATGGCCAGGGACATGGCTTGCTGCTGGCCCCCACCCCCATTGCTACCGCCAGCCCCGGGCTGCTGCTGCTCATGGGCCAGCTCGGTGCCCAGGGTGATGAAGTAGGGGATGATGGCCACGATGTCGATGATGTTCATGATGTTGCGGGAGAACTCGGGCTTGCTGGGGCAGGCGAAGAAGCGCACGAGGAGCTCGAAGGAGAACCAGATGATGCACAGGGTCTCGATGAGGAAGAAGGGGTCCGTGAAGAACGGGCCGGAGCCGGCGGCGGGACGCAGGGGCGGGGGGGTCCCGCTCGGCGGTGGCAGCACCGGCAGCAGCAGCGCCTCGTCCCCGAGCGGCGCAGCCTCCCCGAAGCCAGGCTGGGGGCCCTTGGGCTCCTGGCGGAACTCGGGCAGGGTCTCCAGGCAGAAGGTGATGATGGAGATGAGGATGACCAGCACAGAGACGATGGCGATGGCCCGGGCCGGCCCGGAGCTCTCGGGGTACTCAAAGAGCAGCCAGACCTGGCGCTGGAAGTGGTGCTGGGGCAGGGGCTTCTCTTCCTCTTGGATGAAGCCCTCGTCCTCCCGGAAGGTCTCGATAGCCTCCTGGCCCAGCTGGTAGAAG
>VWZN01012785.1:16881-27578 GCA_013396955.1 Regulus satrapa | reverse complement strand
AAAAAAAAAAACAAAACAAAAAAAAAAACCCAGCTATTAATCAATATCACTATTTTTTTTTCCAAAATAACGTTAAAAGCATTACATTGTGAGTCTTTCATGTTACAGACTAATATGAAGAAGTAATAAGAAGCTGCAATAGATGAACAGTCATGTTCATAGTCATAATAAACCCAGGAATGCAATGAGAAGCTATGAGAGAAATTTCTATTATGAATAATTTAAAGGGAAGAATTACTACCTATATAAGATAAATAAATAAATAAATAAATACTGGAAAAGATGGCCAGAAACTACATAATTGAAGTGAATTTTAGGTATTGTGGATGAGCTTTCATGTGCATTTAATAACAGTGTTGTCATGAAAGTTGCTAAGAGGTTTAATAGTAAAATACATAGAAGTGATGGATTTGAGCCAAAATTCATCTTTTCATGCCTTTTAGCACTACTGTGCAGAGAAGGTTTATTCTAACTCAGAACAAAAACAGGTCTAAAGAGATTGCTGTAACTTAGCAGGAGTCTGTAAACCAAACAGCTCACATCCTAA
Organism: Regulus satrapa; assembly: GCA_013396955.1. NCBI lineage: Eukaryota > Metazoa > Chordata > Aves > Passeriformes > Regulidae > Regulus > Regulus satrapa. The sequence continues at coordinate 27,031 of VWZN01012785.1, read as the reverse complement.
AAACCAGCTAGGAGTGAAATTAGCTACCAATTTTCCTGAGGAAAGAAGGTGAAGATTTCAGAAGAAGCGGGTAAAGACATGTTCAAGGTCAGCAGGAGGAAAACAGTTTTCATGCCAAACATAGGAAGATAAGCCTAAGAAGAAGAAAAAGACATATTACTAGCAGAATGTATTAGATCTAGAAAAACAGACAACAATAAAGAAGATTGTTAAACATCATGGAAATTATTTAAAATGCTATATATTTTCCAATACTTGTTGAATAGGCAAGATGCATTTTAAACCAAAGCCAAGCGTTCAACACAAAATGTTTTGTCATTTTTCTCCCAGGTATTTGGAAGCCAGCCATCCCAGGGAAACAAAATATTCAAGACACAAAGGTTTCCATTGACTACCCTGTATCAAATATCAAAACCGCTTGACTAACTGAGCAAGATCCCAATAGTTGTCTGATCAGATGAAACACTGGTAACAGAATGATAGTTTAGTTTTTTATAGATGACAAAAAGGAAGCTGCAGAAAACTTTCATGCACCTCATTAAATCCTTTTGATAAAGCACCTTCAATGCACCTGCTGAAATTTTACTCAGTCAAAAAAATTAATAGGATTTGGACACAACAGCCATGTACAGCACCACCATCAGGACATGTATTGCAAAGCTTCCAATAAGATGCTGCTTGGACTGGAAGGATTCAGACAAAAGGGACTGACAGGGAAGGTTATAGAATATAGAAGCTTCAAATTATAAATGCTCCAGAGTCAGCTAATTAAATCCAAGTTCATTCCACAATGCTGTAATATAGTTCCCCTTCCCATCCCTCTCCCCCAGATGACTGCATAATGACAGACTCCTTATTTGCACTAACACAGCACTACTGACTGGGGTAAATTTACTCAACATTATCCTTGCAAATGTGAATAAAGAGTTCAGTTCACAACCATCAATAAGCTGTTGCAGTAGCAAAGACATTATAATTTTATCGGCTACAACTCGTTTAATGCAAGGAGAGAAATCTAAATTAGATTTGATGGACAGATCTTGTGTTGTAAGCTCCTTTGTACCTGACATTTTTTTAAGCTTTTTTCTCTTTCTAACTGTACCTTGACGGATGTACAGCATACATGCTTGGGAAAAAAATGCCTTTTGAATTCATACAAAACNGGAAATGGAAATGCTGTCAAATGTGCTTGAATAGAATTTCCATAAAACTTACAGAACTTTTGATTTATCAGGCTCAAGAAAAGGGAACCAATTTTTTCTGCCAGTCATAAATGTTTACACAAGTCTTCTAAAAAGCAGTAGTCAATTGATATTTCTCTGCTGTCCAGGCTCATTGCAGACCACAGAAAGATGGTTAAGTCTTTCTTTTCCCCAAGAAAATAATTTTTAAACACATTGTACTGAACATTCCTATGAATAAGTTCATTAAGATCATCACAGAAAGTCTTACACCTTTCTTATGTTTTTATACTCTTATGACTCTTCAAGAGAATCCAACACGTCTAAATCCCCCTGTGCAAGTTCCACGGTGTCGGGAAGGACTCTAATTGATAACTGTGGTACCGACCTGTCTTAAACTGGATATTTGACTTCTCTGGTGTATTATCTGATAGTTTTCATTCCCAATGGCAATTATCTTGGACATCTGGATCTCTGCTACCTTACTGCTTGAAGAGACACCAACACAGTCTGTAACTGAGTAGTTACAGTTGAAGGAGTAATAAACTACAGTTAGAATATGTCTTTCTAAATAGGAAAGACAGACATGTCAGCAGATGAGATAAACTAAGTGGGTAAAGAAATCTGATATAAGATCACGTCCAAATCTGTAAATGGAGCAGAGGTGTATACTGAGGTTTAGACTCCCTGAAGACCCAAAGAAAATAATTTTCTCAAATTATACCTCACCATTCGTTGCTGATCTTGTTTATGCATGCACTTGTCTTCTTAGAGGAAAGACCTTGTAAAATAAAAATTTAGAGGAAGAACCCAGGAATCCAGGGTTCTATGTGTTGAGAGCACAATTACAAGTATTTTTTAATATTAGGTTCTATGTGTTCAACTCTTCTACAAAAGCTAAAATTCTCAAGAAATTCAAAGATGTAGAAGCCACCATGGAGAGAAAATTGAAGCTATGAATTTGAACATTTAATGAGGCTGCTGGATGCCTAATTCACTGTAAAATTCAGTTAATGAAGAATCCTTCTTTCTTTGAAAAATAACCGTTTAAAGGGTCACTGTTTAAAATAGTGTCTGTAGGGGAAATTGGCATATCCAACCGGCAGTGTGTGCATGTTGCATTTAATATGATCTTTCAAAGTCTTGATTTTAAGAAATGAAAGTAAGTTTAAAATTCGCTTTTTTCTGATATACTGGATATAGTTACTTTATTTCTTTTAAAAATAATTTTATAATTTTTTTTTTGTCTTCATTCTTATGTGTATGAAAAGTATAAACATACTTATACTTGTATAAACAAGTTTCACAAAGATGGGTAAGATCCAAACATTCCTGCAACTATTTCTTTCTAGCCTAGTATTATTATTCTTGTGGGCTGAATCAATTTTCCACAGGTAATTTTATTTTAAAAAATAGAGAACTACAGAATAATTGACTTGATCTAAACAACATATTTCACTATGTAAAAGATAGCAATATATAGAAGAGTTTATGACCCACGTGAGGTTTATTAAAGTATTGTAAATAGGGTCAAAGTACTTTAAATATGTAAGTTTAAAATTTGGGTTATAAAAACATTTCTTATAGATTTTTACAAATTAAAAAAGGCATTCAACAATAAAATACTAATAAATATCTAAAGAAATCTCAAAATCACTTATGCATATACTTTCATGGAAACTCTATGTTCATGTTAAACACTTTTTAAGCTTTTACCTAGAATTAGACTGTATTTTAAACCCCTCTTCTGGGAGCAAAAAATTTTGCACAGCCTGACAACTGCATGAGAAAAGTCTGGGGCATCATATTTTTCACTCTCTTCTACATGCTCAGCAGATCAGGGCGTTCACCAGTATCTGGTGAATTTATATATTCCAGAACTGGAGAATGGGGGATGTTGGAAGGGACCACAGTGGATCACCTGGCCCAACCTTCCTGCTCAAGCAGGGTCATCCCAGAGCACATGGCATAGGATGTGTCCAGATGGTCCTTGAACATCCCCAGTGAGGGAGCCTCCACACCCTCTCTGAGAAATCCCTTTCAGTGCTCAGCCACTGCAAGGTAAAGAAGTTCTTCATGTTCAGACAGGACCTTTCTGTTCATCAGCTTCAGCCCTATTGTCCTATTGCCTGGCATCACTGAGCAGAGCCTGGATCCATTCTCTTTGTAGTCTCACTACAGATACTCACAGACATTGATGAGATCTCCTCTGTTATTTTTTTCTTAATTCTCTTTCAGCCTTTCCTTACAGGAGAGATGCACCAATCTTACAGTCATCTTTTCCCTCTTCTGCTGAACACTCTCCAGGAGTTCCACGTCTTGCTTGTTTTGAGCAGCCCAGAACTGGACACAGCACTCCAGGTGTGCCTCCCCAGGACTGATTAGAGGGCAGGATCACTTCCCCTTACCTGCTGGCAGTGCTCTATGCATCCTAGGATATGCTTGGCCTTCTTGGCCACATAGACAACTTTCTGTCCATTGATATCCTGTCCTACTCTGGTTGCATGTGTCTTGTAAAACATAGCCGGATTGTTTTTTCAATTAATTATGTATTTTAGTTTAAAAAATATTCTCTGCCTTTCCCATGCAAGGAAATATTCCTTCTTAAACTTTCTCTAATTTATTCTAGAGGTGCTTGAATTAACAGCAGTATTTGAACACAAAACAAATAGTAAAACACTAACCTTATATTCTGCAGTTTAAACAAAGAAGTAAAGGAAGTAAATGCAACCTGGATATGACTCTACAGAAATTTAAGGAAAAACTCTGTTGTTATATTCTTAGGTATGTGTTTATGGCATGTCAAAATATTGGAGTCATTCATTGTAGTCTCCAAGAGGACTCCAAAATGCTGTAACACTCTGGGAAACTTCACCAGCTCCTATTGAAATTTTCCAGTGTAAGAAAATAGATTTCAACTCCAGTTTTCAGAATCACATTCTCATCCTCCTGTTTTTGTGTATGTTAGGATTCACTTATTCTTTTAGATAAAAAGGGAGAACGTATAGTCAAGAATTTAATGGGATAGATGTATTATACACTTTCCATTTGCTACATCATAAGGAATCCACAAATAAATTTTCTTAACCTTGGCTTTCAAAAGAAAAAGGGAAAAAAAAAATGCAGACTTGTATATGTTGTAAACCATCTATGCCATTGAGCATATTTTTATTAATCATTCCAGGGATCATATTAAGACTTGCTTTTTGACAAGCTTTTGATTCTGTTAGCATGGGTACCATTCATAAGCTACTTGCTTATGGAAAAAACTGTAAATAAGTCTTCTTATTTCAAAAAAATAAGAAGCCTTTATTATTTATAAAATGCTACTGATAGTATCCATGTCTAAAAAGCATCAGAATTCAGTTCCCACCCTGACAGCAGCTCTTATTAGAAACCTATATCTACAATCCAGTTCAACTGGGACATCTGATAGCTGAAACTGCAAGCTCACTTTTTTTATCTATCACCTATATATTGAATGGCTTTTCAACATTACAATTAATTTAGTATTTTGTATTTAATTTAGTATTTTCATTCTTGGATGCTTTTTCAAATGAAGTCATAACTTAGAATCTCCTTAAGCATTTTTCACAAATCAAAGTTAAAATTTTGGGACTTTCTTAAATAAAAGCTCAGAAAATGCACCTGAGAAAATATTTGATTAACTAGGATTTAACTGTTTCATATTCATAGAAAGTGATATCAATGCATAAATTTAAATTGCCAGGGATGAAAATCCAATGTATTTTAAGTATTCCTATACAACCTGTGCAGTACTCAGTATACTGAATATTGAGTTTTTGCAGAGGTGAAGATATAAAGAGTTAGCACTCAAATCATTAATGAAAAGCAGCCATCTCACAGGAACCATAACCTTAGGATATAATGCAAACCACTGAAGCACATGTTTATTTAGTCCCTGCAGTCACTGCAGAATTTCACCTACACTCTCTTCTGTCAAAAGCTTTTGGAGAGTTATAGAGAATATAAGCACTTCATTCCATCTGACATTAATGCAATTTTTGTCTAAACTCACCATGAATGCCATTTAGAAAGTAAAATAATAATAATAATAATCATCATCATCATCTGGATTCTCATAGATTCTTGGATTACTGGGGGTTTTTTAGCTAAAAAAACGCACACTCATTTATCATCTCTGACATTAGAGCATTAGTATAAGACACAGAAATTTTAAGTTAGAAGCAATAAAAAGGCTATTTATTTGAGAAATTACTTAAATAGCTTTAAGTTTGTGGAGCTAAGTAGATTAAACCTTTTAGAAATTTGGGATTCAATTCCTTAAAGATTTAGAGTTTTTCTCCTTTTATATTTTTCCCAGTTTAATAGATTTCTATATTCTTAATAGATTTTATATCTAGGAACAGCTGCAAAGGAATAAGCAAGGTGGTAATTTTATATCTTCTCATGTCTTCTCTTATATCATCTAAAACCAAACATTTATTAAGAGTTTTCAGTATTGATAAGAACCATTGTATGCTTCAATCGACTGAAGTGATTGGGTTCCTCAGAACATGCTTTATGATAGCACAGTGAAAAATATAAGTGGGAGATTTTTGCATAGATTTAATATTCTAAAGAGCAAGTTTTCTGTAATTCAAAAATTTCTGTAATTCACAATATTTTCTGTCAACATATAGAATTCCACAGCTTTCATCACATGTACCTCTACCCTCTGGATAAAACCACCACTGTCTCCTGAATGCACTTCTTCCTGCCTCTTCTTCTCTTCACAATAACATTTAAAGCAGTAACATCTGCCCTAGCACATTCTATTTATCTCCTGGTTTGTATTAACACTGATTATGAGGTCAGACCTCTCTTCCACGTCTCTGAAGTTATTTCCTACTTTCAGCTGTTTCCACTGTACTTAGGAGAACAATTATCATCGTCTAAGACAGCCTCAGCCAATCATTACCACATCTTGTCTTTCCTCAGCTGTTGATTTTTTTTTNTTGAATTCAAAAGCTGTTGTTTTTTTTTTTTTTTTTTAGTCTAAATTCCTTCCTCTAAAAGACAAGAATGTACCCGTAATTCAGAGAAACTGAGCAAGCTAACTCATTTAACTTTTCACCATGTTACTTTCAGACAAAAAATAAAAACTCCTTTGATGACATGAAATAAGAAGCATTGCACTGGAGAAATATAATAATACTATATGAACATGTTGTATGCATACATAACCTTTTAGCTAATATTAAAAAAATACTTGTAACTATGCCCTCAATAAATATGTGAGAAAATTAGAGACTTTACTCTGATGGCTTTCCTTTACATTGTAAGGAGACAGTAGTTCAATTTTGTGTTTAAAAATTTGGACTTAGCAAGCCAACTTCCTTTTTCAAACAAAGCTACAGAATTACTCATGCCTTTAAAGCTACACTCCACATAAGCACTCCAAACCTGACTGGCAGCTAAACAGGTGTCTGAGCCACTATACATTTCACACATCACTAGATGGGTGTATTGCCATACAACAATTGAACAGGTTAATTACAACTTCTTTATTTTACTTTCCACCACAGCTTTGTGAAGATAATGGATTATTGCAAAGTTTCATCTAGATATTTTTCCTGTACTTCATACGTTTATGCATAAAAATAATGTTACCTTGAATGGTGCAAATTAATTGACCTATAAAACCCTTGTATGACAAAGAAAATATTTATTGCTTGTTCTAAATAAAATATTAACAGATAGATTTCCTCTAATAAAAGCAACTCTTAAATTATTGTAAACTACAGACATAATTAAATATTAGGAGTAAAATGATTTTATACAAAACAAGAGATAACTGAAAAGGCTTCATTTAAAATCAACATTTCCTAGACTATACTTAATAGCAAAAATATCTCAGTACAATGCATTGATGAAGATCTGGTTGCTATTAGAAATAGTCTGATGTTGATTAATATCTTATTACTATTACTTTTATTCTAGACAAGAAGAAGGGATAAATAATATTGTTCATAAAATTGTCTTTTGCATCTTTTGCTTCCAGTTCTTGCCTAATTATGGTAAAGGTATTGGGCATGTAAAAATGCTAGAAACAAAAAATGCTATGACAATATGGCAAGCATTACCTAAAAATGTTGTAAATAAATATTGCAATGAATGTTGTTTCTGAAAAAGGTGTTTTTCACAGGATCAAAGAATAGTTTGGGTTGGAAGGGACCTCTAAAGATCATCTCGTCCAAATCCCTGCCATCTTCAAATAAATCAGGATGCTCAGAACCCTGCCCAATTTTACCTTGAATGTTTCCAGGGATGAAACATTTACCTCTCTGGGTAACCTGGTCCAGAGAGGCAGTTTTACCACCCTTGCTGTGAAAAACTTCTCCCCTGTATGTAATCTAAATAAACTCTTTTACTTTAAAACTATTATCCTTTCTACTACAGTAAAATGTCCTGCTAAGGAGTTTGTTCCCTTCTTTCCTAAGAGGCCCCCTTTTAATATTGAAAGGCCACAATATGATATCAGTGTTTTCTCCTAACTGAACAACCCCAGCTCTCCATTTTTTCTTGCAGGAAGTTAGAATCCTCTAATCAATATTGCAGTGCAGTGAGGGACCCGCTCCAACAGGTCCACGTCTTTTACTGAGAATCCCAGAACTGGTCACAATAGTCCAGGTGCAATCCCATCAGAGATAAGAGAGAGAATCACTTCCCCCAATCTAATGGTCATACTTCTTTTCATGAAGCCCAGAATGCAAATACACACTATTGGCTCATTTCCAGCTTTTCTTTGACCTGTATCCTGAAGTCATTCTTGATAAGGCTGCTCTCAATCCCTTCATTCCTAGCCTGTATTGATCCTTTGGGCTTCCTCTGTTCAGGGCAGGACCTTGCACTTAGCCTTGCTAAAACTTATGATGTTCCCATCTGCTCAATTCTCAAGCCTGTCCAAGTCCCCCTGGATGGTATCCCTTCCTCCAGGTGTTGGCTGCAGAACAATTTGGTGTAGTTTGCAAACTTGCTGAGGATGCAATTGCTCCCCCTGTCACTAGTACGGACCCCTAAGGTGGACCACTGGTTACTGGTGTCTCTGTGTACATTGAGCCACTGACCACAACCCTCTGGATGCAGCCATCCAGCCAACTCCTCATCTGCTGAACAGCCAACCCATCAAATCCATAGCTCTCTAATTTAAAGACAATGATGAGCAGAAGACCATGTCAAAGGCCTCATAGAAATCCCAATAATGACATCCATAGTGCTTCCTTTGTCCACTGATTTTATTGCTCTGCTGCAGAAAGCCACTAGGCGGATTACATAGAACTTGCCTTTGGTGAAGCAATGCTGTCTGTCTTGAATTATCTCCCTGATCTCAGTGTGTTTTAACAAACGAATGACCTGTTCTATGATCTTTCCTGACACAGGTGAGGCTGACAGATCAGTAGTTCTCAAGGAGGATTTACCTTTCTTAAAGACAGATACAACCCTTCCATTTTTTCCAACACCTGGGACTTCACATGACTGCTATGACTTTCCAAGTATAATGGAGAATAACTTGCCAAGTACATCAGCCAATTCTCTTAGAAATCTGGATGCATCTCATCGCATTCTACAGACGTTCAGTTTTCTCAAGTCATCCTGAGACAGTTTCTCTCTTGGGGTGGAAGAAACTTCGCTCCACCAGACACCATTCCACTGTCCATTCACTTGAGAGGTATGGGAAGAAAGATTGCCATTTAAGATTGATGCAAAAAAATTGTTGAGAATCTCAGCATTCTGCTCATTCATTTTTACTAGCTTGTCAATCTTGCTTATCAGGACTTATTGTGTTGGGGATTGAGGGGTTCAGATTCTTCAAAGGAGCTCTGACATGTTCAGCTCATTATAAGGCTTTATTTGCAATAAGACATCCATTTGAAGGCTGAGTTCTGAGTTAAAAGAGTCCATGATAAAGTCCATAAAATCAGCCATGCAAAGAAGGCCCTGGCAGAGTCCCTGGGTTGGGGGCCTCGCCTGGCAGGGTCCATCAGGCCTTCTTCACTTCCATAGTGTGCAGGAGAAGGGGTGCAGGCCTGCAGAGTGCAGGAAACTGGGAGCAGGCACTTCCTCCTCTTCATAGAGTGCAGAAGCAGGATGCAGGGTGCAGGGAGCAGACAAGCAGGGAAACTGGGAGCCCGGCAGGGCTCTTCCCTTGGTAACAGTCGTCTGGCTGTTTTGTTCTTCTTTCTTCCTTTTAGTTGCGTGCTCTCTTCTTCTTCTCCTTTCTTACTGTGTAGAACACAGGAGCCAGGAATGCAGTTATGCAGGGTAGCAGGCATTCAGGAACCAGGAACCAGGAGCCAGCTACCTGGACAACAGACATCCTGAAGTGACACAGCAGGAATCCAGAAGCCCCCAGCCAGGAATCCAGGAGCGCTCAGTCACTTCAGTACTGGGGCTTTTCTTTCTAAACTGACCAATAAGCTGAAAAATTATTCTAAAACAAAACTTACTACACCTATCAGAAATTCATTTCTAACACACAAAAAATGATGCTCATTTACGCTTGTTTTCTATCTGTCCATGCATGGACATGCCTATTTTGTTCCATCCTAAAACTGCAAACAATATTCTATGCAAAGACTCTATCATCTTAATATAAATTGGTTTATCTTATTTTTCTCCTAAAATGCCAACAAGTGTTCTTACTCTGTTTTTGTTGTCTTGGAGACAGACCACAGAACCAGGCAATAGGGAGTTTCAAAGGCCTTCTCTTTTTTCTAGGGCACGTAAAGCATTTCTAAAGTGTTTAGTACATATTCTGCCTACCTACTCACTTATCTACTTAAAATTACAACTAGAAATTATGTCTCCACTCTATGTGCATGCAGTACAATACATTTAAATTTTTCTAAACATTTTAATTAAATGTCTGTATTCTTCCTCCTGTAGAGAAACTCCTGCTTCTTAGATTCCAACAAGGACTGGTACCCTTTCTCTGACCTTTTTTT
>VWZN01012782.1:30907-42765 GCA_013396955.1 Regulus satrapa | reverse complement strand
TTTACAGAATTTTGGTTAGAATTTTATTCAAACTCTTTAGTGGAAGATGAATGCAAACCCCCCAGTTCTATTTGTGAACATAATTTAACTGTTCAGAATCTGGAGTTTTAACAGTTTATGCTAACTGTAAGTGAATTTAAATTAGTTTCTTTTTACTAAGCTTTTAATCTTGCTACCAAACTCTCCTACTCACTGACTTTATATATGTATTTCTATATATAAATATATAAAACTTGTTGGAAAAGGAGGCAACAACTCAAACACCATGATGATTCTAAATAGATGAAGTTGCCTCATATGCATTCGGTTAATATTTGCAATACCTTTTAAGACAGCCATAACTAATTAATTTAAAAGTGTAATTTGTTTTACCAGTTGTCTAACAACAGGTTAAAACAGTTGTTCACTTGTAACTTTGCTTGTTTGCAGCAGATGATCTAATCTCCTGCCAATAGCACAGGAATTTACAGAGCATTAAGGTCTGATCCAGAGAGGAGTGAAATTCCATAAATTTCAATTAGGTGGGCAAAATCTCACTTAAAATTAAGGACATTCAGTAGCTAATCTTATACTATTTACTCCCGAAGAAGAAAACAGATGATTATACTATGACCTTTAAAACCTTAGAGACTAAATTGATTTATTAAATCTCCATAATCTTGCATGAGAATTTGTCAACCAAAAAGCAAAAAAAAAGCAAAAAAAAGCAAAACCAAGATTTTAATTGATTTTACTTCACTGTAAACAGCCACTGTCATGAAGAAGGAATAGAATTTCATTGCCAAGTCTGAGTGTAACAAGAAAATACCCACGTTCTGCCTTATATAGAACTTGTTTTATAAGAAATATCCTAATATAGCTTTCATACAAAAGAAAATAATAAAAATTAATCTGATTGAAAAGGTTAACAGAATTATTTAAAACACTTGAAGAAATAAGAAAGTATTAAATGGTAATATTTACAGAAAAAAGAAAAAGTGTCTACAAAAGTAAGTCCAAAGCATTATTTTGTTCAGCAAGATTTTTCTGCTCTTCTGAAATGATAATTTTTTTAGAAGGACTAAGTTACTGATACAGAGCCTAGAAAAATGGATACATATCTGCAGTGAGAATACAGAAAATGCATGTAAGTAAATACAGAAACTAGTCTGTAAACTTGTACCACAGTTCTTGAAACTCTCTTTCAATCTTTAAACTTCTCCATATTCTGGTTCAGTGAATGCATCAAGGGGTACTAAAATTGTAGAAATATCTGAATAGCATCATCACCCCCAAGGCATCCAGGTCTCAGAACAGTCTCTTCTTCAGCATTCTGGCTAGAAGAGGAGGAAAACAGGAGAATGCAATCATGTAGCAAAATTGTCACTAAACCAAAGACAACATATTTTCAGTGGTATTTAAAATTTCTTAATTCTACTCACCTTCTCCCGGATTCCAAATAGATTCTTCAGCTCTCACCTGACTGGTCCTGAGTCAGTACACCTCACAGTGCTCTGAGTGCTCATCAGTACCGTCTTGTTATGTGACTGTACTAATTATACAATAAGAAAAAGGGATTTGCCCCTAATATTTTTATAAGGAAAAAACATACTGTATGGGAATTCATTAAAATATACAGCACTCTCAATAGGGAAAATAAAATTTGGAAGCAAGAAATTAGTATGATGCGTGGATAATACACATGCTTAGTAATTTAGTGAAAGAGTAGTAACTATCTGCACAAAGTTATAAAACCCAAAAATCCCAAGCAGCCATAAATGTGAAAGAAACAACTTCTAAAATTTATTCCAAGAAAGATTTTATAAACATTTGATTTACAATAAATGAAAGACATTTGAAAGAGAATTTTGAATACAGTGCACACAACTCACATAGTATGATGACAGCCTATGCAGTGTTTTAGCATATGTAGACCAGACTACAAGTAGAGTCTGACAAAACCTAAAAGGCAGACCTGGCTAAGAGTCAGGAGTCACGCTTATTAAATTGAACTCTCAGGGGTATCATGCAATCAGAGGTCACAATCGAGGCAACAGAAGCAATGTCACGATATCAGAGAAAGGGCCAATTCAGACCTGCTCCCCGACAGGCAGTGAGGTCACGGCTTGCGGCAAATAACTGTATTAAAAGGGAATATTCTCTGCACACTTTTAGAACTGTCATCTGAACAAACAAAGCCAGGTCATTGGTAGGTTAAATCAGAACTTTCTGGCTTACTGGCACATAGCTTCCTTTCTTTTTTACGTTCACTGCTAATTTCTCAATTACAAAATATACATCAGGTACTAAAGCAAATAGAGAGTAAATTTAACTTAAAAATACATAGTAGAGTTTAAATTCCTCCTTTTTAAAAGTCACATTCTATCTTTCACAAGAGATATCACTGGTCTCTTCATAAAGTGGAAACTGCTGAGCTTGCTTCTTATCAGAAAACAAAAAACATGCATGTGCTTTAGAAAAATGTCTTTCTACAGTCAGGGTCTTAGTAAGCCTGATACTCAAAGTGCATTTAGAAGCCATTAAAAAAAATTCAGTCATAATGTACTTGTTTAATGATGACTGTGAAAGTGAAGTTCTTTTGTCTGGGTACTTGGATTTCTTTATCTCATTGTCTGGACTGGGTTATCTACAACATCCTATGCTAATCCTGTGCTAATTTAGGAAGTTACACCCATGTTGTATTTGGAACATGACAATAAACCTGCAAAGAGAGAACAATTCTAGAATGTCATGTAAACAAAATTGTATGAAAAAATACTACCTTGAAATGCAGACTTCCTCAGTAATATGAGAAAAAATTCATAACTCCAAAAGGCAGCATTTCTACCTTTTCTATACTCACAAGCCAGATAAAATATCTGCAGTGCATACATCAAACTAGCACAAATGTAGCAATTTCCAGAAATTGTGACCATGTTTTGATAAGAATTGAACTGCAAAGTTATGAAGTAGGAAAATTTACATTACAGAAATAACGCACCATAAAAGTTACATAGGTATCACTGCATGATTGTACATTTTCATTAAAATACTTGAGTTACTTGGAATTCATTGTATAATTATTTAGGTCCACCACACATTCAGTTCTGGATTACATGAAATCTATAAAAGCTATAAAACTTTGATTAAGAGGTAGTATTGAATAGCATAAAATTTTAGATTCCTCTATTTCCATTCTAGGGTGTTGTTTTGATATTTTGCTTGAAAAATGTATCTAAGCAACAACATTATTAGTTATAAAAACAGAAAAGTAATTCAATGTGTGTTTAATATTAAACTTGTGAAAATGGCCTCTTTGGAATGCTGTAGATCTCTGACCTGACTGATAATACAAATTCTCCATAACACCATAGTTCCCATTACAGAATAGGAAAAAAAAATTCTAAAGTAGATTTTAAGACATTACATTTTCAAATTAATTAAGAGCTCTCGTGTGAAGGCATTCCTTCATCTCTGAAAGTGCTTAGAATAATGCAATTATTAGAATCTATACCTACAGGAAACATTATTTTAATTGTGATTTAAAATATCCTATGGATTCCAACTGAAGCAAGATTTGTACCTATAAAATATTTCTAGGACTACATTATATTCCTTATTCATATTGTCATAACAAATGTAAATTCTTTTGCAAGAGAAACATTTGTGCAATGTAACATTTTTGACACTTTTACAGACACAGATTATGTGGCCTATGTTTATAAATCATTTGCATAATAATATGATTTTAGTGCTTTTTGGAAAGCACCTTGAATATATCTGAATATGCACTTTTAATGGCCTCTTAATTAGCAATAGTTTTTTGAAGTGTAAAACAATGTATTGGGTACTATTCAGTGAAAGCAAAGCAAATAAACAAACCACCCCAATACTGACCACAGTCCCCAGGCATCCAAGCAAGACAGCAACAAATTCAACAATTACTTTTAACAGGACATGCTAAATACAAGTTTTGTAACACTTTATTTTAAAGGAAATTAACCAAATCTATTCTCCTTTACCCCCTCCAACCAAATCCATTTGGATTTAACTTGTTGCTAAAATTATCTGTCTTTTGCACTCTAAGACCTGGGTCATGACCTTACTTAGGGACAGGAAATAGTTATCAGGTCACTGAATGGTCAAATGAAAAAGGATTTGAAATGCTTTGGTACTCAGGCATCTATTCATCTAAAATGATTGCCTTATGCAGCATTAAAAGCTGTGGATCTGAATGTGGAATCAACTTGTTTACATTTAACACTGGCTGAGATGTTGATATCACACTACAAAGATTTCAGACATAAAATATCAAGAAAGGGGGGAAAAAAAGAAAGACAAAATTGAAGGAGATGCAAATAAAACTATCTCAACTATTATATCTTATTCAACAATGAGAAAAAGTACTTCTCAACCTCTGATGACATTTTGGATGAAATCTCTCCTACTGAAGGTATCACTAGGTAGTTATTAGCAAAATAATAGTAAGATTTTTTTCCTTTTGTGCAGTTCCTTTTAGGTTGATAAAAACTGATAAATTAGTATGCTATGAAAGCACAGGTAACCACCTATATAAATGGTATGAAATTCTAGTTTTGGAAGTTTATTGGAACAAACACACACTCTAGCTCAGAGACCACATTTGTATCTGATACACTAATAAAATCCTTATGCCACCACAAATTATAACAGTCTGCAAAATAGCAGGGTCAGGAACAAAGAAAAAAGAACACAGGCAGGTGAACTATATGGTCAGAAACATTGAATATATAAATACAAACCCTGAAGACTAGAACAGCAATAAGAATTCATATTAGTTGGTATGTATCTATGGCAAATACCTCCTACCCAGGAAATTCAGGCAAACAATTTGGGGTTTTTTTTTGGTAATTGAATGTGAAAAGCAAGAATATTAATAAAAATTTCATGTGTCTAGATCATTTATAAATACTCAGACACTGAAGGGCACTGCATAAATGCACATAAATTATGTTTTACATATTTATTTTTAAACATAATTTCAGGATTGCTTCGTTCGATGAATACTGAAAAAATCCTACACAATCATTGACAGACAGGAGGCTAGAAAATTAGGCACAGATTTTATTTTTCAGTTTTATTTTATAATAAGAAACTGGACCAGTAGAACTATGTAACCGAAGCTTGAGTGCGTGCACTGTAAGGCCCCTGCAGTCCTTTACAAGTTTTCAGCGTACCGCTGTTGTGAACTGGGTTTGCACTCTGCCAGCAGAGCAGCTCTGACCCATGGAGAGCACTCCTTCAGATCAACACTGCCTCAGGCTTTACTGCTTTCTCCAAGAAGTCTTACATTTCAGGCATCAAGTTGAATTTCTTCTGGAGATGATTAACCCAAACCCATGACAGATTTTTTCCAAGATATCCAACTCCTTATGTTTATTTTATCCTGGCTCTTTTTTGGATGTACTGGACACAAGTAACCTACTCATTTTACATGTTGAAGGGCTGGTGGAGAGCCATTAATTCCTTAAAATGAGAAAATATTTCAATGCAAGAATTCTGTTGTGTGAGCTCAAACTAAATAATAAGAAACAAAGCCATAGAATTATGATTTTAAAAGATAGACCCCCTTCTGCACTGCAAGTTTCTGTAGCACATTTTCATTTCATTTCAGGACAGATCTTACATTCTCTGAAAATGAATTATTTTGTCATTTTTGTCAGTGCTGTATGGATTAGAAACTGCTTCCCTAATGTGGTATACAAATTTAGAGCCTGGGAGATATGTAATAGTTACATTTTACTGTAAACATGGCAATTCAACTTGTAGAATTGCAGCAAGGCCAGATTTCAAATGTGGTTATTAATCCTTTTGAGACAACAGAACAATAAAAGACTTACTTTAGAAATAAAGATTTACAAACACAGTGATTCCCGGAAGTTGATGCCATTAATATTTCTCCATTAAAAATAGCTAACTTCTAAAAGATGAAAACAACTAACACAAATTATCACTCATAGTTCAATGTCTTTTTAAATGCTCTTAAATTTAATAAACAACAAAACATTTAAAGCCCATATAAAGACAAATATTAGCATTCCAGCTTCAGTACTTTCTCTCTCATGTAGATGTGGCTTGTCAAGCATCAAGTAATTTGTATCAATATAAATTCTATTAAATATCACACAGAGGTTTTTTTTAATGTATTCATATTTTATAATACAGAAAATCTAAGAAACTATGTTGATCAAGTGCAACCATATTTTAATGAACTCACAGAATTAACTTATAGTTAACCTTAAATTCCAATTTTTTAATGTCTCACATTTGCACTTTCAATTATCACGAGTAATAATAATAATCTGTAAGAATGCTTTGCAATAATTTTTGCTTGAGACTATAAGGAGTTTCATAATTAGGAGCCATTAGAAAGCTGGAAAACAGATGACTAAGTGGATTCCTTGATATTTATCTTCCAATCATATGATATAATCACAAGCT
Source organism: Regulus satrapa (assembly GCA_013396955.1). Taxonomy (NCBI): domain Eukaryota; kingdom Metazoa; phylum Chordata; class Aves; order Passeriformes; family Regulidae; genus Regulus; species Regulus satrapa. Next base: position 36,306 of record VWZN01012782.1, on the reverse strand, counting down.
CACTTTACTCCATATTCTTGAAAAATAAATGTTATTTCTACTGGCAATTTCAACAGAAATAAATAAATACTGACATAATTAATAGTCACCTGAGAAAGCATAATCTATTCATTATCAAATTTGTATTGGTGAATTCAGTCTTAACACTATACCCATTACGTTTTCCTTGGTCACCATGAGCATAAAATGTCAGGAAATACAGTGCTGCCAATTAAAACTACAGGTTCCCTAACTACAGCAAACATCTCTTGTCAACACAGTCCAGTGCCCTTTTAATAAACTTCCCAGCATAAATAATTGTTCACATTTTTGGGTGAAGTCATATTGTACTATTTTCACTTTGAAGTGTATGGTATAGATGTGTCACTGATAGATATGGATATGATTAAAAATAAATATGCTATATATGCAAATAAATCACCTAACTTACAAAATTAAATAGAGCAGTCTACAAAATTCTGTGAAATAAAGTGAATAATATCCAAATAATACTTGGATAGCTTGAATGGATTTTCAGCTGATCTACTGTATTCTTCCAACTTGCTCTACAGATTGGAATTCAGCTTCCCATTCCACCAAACAAAAATTATTTGGATAACCCACCAAAACCATTGAGGAAACTGGATTAAAGAGGACCCAAAAAGACACATACTGTTTGCAAAGCTTGTAGCAATAAAATATGTCTGGCCTTAGGGCTTATTCTTTAGTTTTCAGCTGCTGTACTGGGACTAAGTATTCACACTGTTGGCTAGAAAAGTATCCTTCCTCTATGTAAATGAAATTACAGATCCTGTAATTATGGACCCACAGATGGCAGAGATGCTCTGTTACATGTTCACCCAGGACTAATTGGAACTTCCCAAGAGGAGTCAAGGATAGATTTTTCCTTCAATTCCTGATGTACTTTACCCAAACCAGTCAAGACTATTTTACATTAAATTAACAACTGAAATAGCTTCCAGACAAAAAGAGGACAAGCAGTAATAAAATTTCTAAAAAAGTATGCTTTGATACAAAATAGGAAATTACGACAATTATCTGTGTGCCTTATAAAGTTTCCAAAATTTTGAGATCTTTGAAATGTCACCATCTACAAACCACAAAAACATCTCCAAGAATATTCATTGAACCAGAATGTTCATTAAAGAAGGCATATTTTGTTTGTCAGCTACCTGATACTAAATGAAACTCAACAACCATGATGGAAGTATAACCTTATCTCACCAAAGAAAGCAGTGTAATATACACAGTCCCAGGAAACGTCCAGCAAATCATCAGGAATACATCAAGTTAGGCTTTAATCTGTCTTCAGGTTTTGGATCAAGGTATAATTTGTTATGAGAAACAGTAAATAGTATTTATACTAGCATATGCTATGGCATACTTTACAACCTACTCAAGTTAATGTCACAATAAAGATTCAAATACATTTTTATTTAACTAATAGTTTTAATGTATCTATAATACAATGACCACATGATTAAATTAATTTTAAAGAGATTGAAACTGCACCTGACAGAAATTGTTAGGATTACAAAATGTGTGTTGATACTAGTAATTACACCTGAGTAATTGTTCATAATTTACTTTCCTTTAAAAATATACAAATAAAAAGTCATAAGTGCTATATTTATTGAATTGTTACACCTACTCATGGTATATACCTATATATTTGTGTGAGCATAGACACATGTACTGTATGCAAATATATTGACACATACGGATAAATATACAGTAATGCATTGAATTACATTCCCATGGTTTTGCCTTCACAAGCTGCTTGCATTTTTAAATTGTAAGCTCTTCTCTATGAGAACAATATTTCTTCATGCTGTTGGCATAGCGTGTGCATTACAAAGGGGTTTATTTCTGACTAACTTCTGTTTGCTGCTGTGATTCAAATGTGAAATAATGGTCCCTGGTGGGGACTTGTCTAACAGCAGTTAGTAAAGCATGATGACTCATCAAAAATTTAATTTAAAAAATATTAAGAAATTTTGAATACTTATAAATAAATACCTCAAGTTCTGAAAAGATATTTTCCTACAACATGTATGTCAACTTAGAGATGTACACATTATCCTATGGGATTAAAGTTATGCAGAAGTTTTCAAAATTTGTTATCAGCACATTGCATATCAGCTTATCAAAACTTTTGTAGCAGGAAAATAAGAAGGCAAATTATGGCAGAACAATAATACAGGGGAAAAAAAGCATCAGATATTAAACTAATTGATTTTTACTATTTTTTTTTTTTATCTCTTATGCTTTCATTCATTTCTGTCTTTGCACTCTGACACACAAAACCACAATGAGGACAAAAGACATTCATCATACATTTTAACTAGATTTCTTCTTAAATATTCATTACTGTGATGTGTTCCAGTTTGAAAATCTAAAACTGTTCTAATTGTTTCACTTCCTAGGGCATTCCCTTTCAAAAGTCGTGATTCTGTTATTTAACAGATAACACGTGTGTAGTTCGTTGATGTTGACTTCTCCCCTCCATTTCCCAATTTAAAGAAATAAAGAAGGAATATATAGAATGTGGGGGTTTTTTTTAAAATTTAGTTGTTTACGAAGAAGATGGTTTGGAGTTCAAATCTTCTACCCAAGGAGTCACTATGAGTCTGTGAAAGAAAAAGGACTTGAATGGAGGAAGTTTATTTCCACCACGCAAAGGACAGGTCTGGGTTCTATCGACTTAAAATAAAATGACCACAAGATTTATGCATACAGAGTGAAAAAATTCCACCTTCTTGTAAGAGAAAAAACTCCAATGACAGAACAGACCCAAAGAGATCTACTGCAGAAAAAAGAAGAAATGCTTAAAAGGTAAGAGGGGAAATGGGAAGCAAGAGGACATCTCTGATAATAGAACTCTGTGAAATTATTATGCAGGTGCAAAATGTTACTAATTCTAAATGTAGAAACTCCTAGTTCTATCTGATGATATCGCACATACATATAAATAAATCCTGTCTTGTACTCTCTTTTAAATTCACAACCTAGAATTTCCTGGCCACAATGTCTGAAGGAGCAATGTCTCTGGTACACGGACAAATTTATTCTGGTCCAGCAGACATGTCTTCTTGAAGACTCAGCAGACTGCATGTGAGTAGCCAGGAGTGGTAAAAAAAGTTTCTGCTTATTAGCCTGCTAGAGGAGTAAAATAATCCCTGAAATGAAAGATAATTAAGAGCGCTACCACTACGCTTGCCTTTTGATATCCAATCTGCCTTGGTACCTTCTCTCCATAAATTCGAAAAGTAACTTCAGTAATATTTAGAATATGTACACTGGCTTTTCAAAACGAAGGGAAATGTTTTCAGGCAGGAGCAAATAAACTGATGGCAGGAAAGCTAGGCTAAACCTACACTGACTTTAGAGTACTGAACTTGTAATCAGGCTTATCTCTGACATGATTTTGAACATTCCTACTATTGTTTCTATTCTTGGACATTCACTTTTTCACAGGCAGCCTGCATATCCTGTTTCCTCAGCATATGATGCATTCTGACCAATATAAGCATGTACCACAGAAACATACATATATGATACTGGGAATGCTCAGTCAGGTGCAGTACACACAGACTTTCTACAGTCAAGGTAAATTCATGCTTGGATCCAAGGCAAATAATAGTGCAAAAATACTTCCTCTTCAGAATTCACCAATAGTTGTTTTGAAACAAATGTGAGCATGGACTCATGAATGTGAGGCAAATCTAGGCTTCTATACAGCAAAGTTAATTGACTGTGTTGCAATTCATGTATACTCTGATTTATTTCACACCTGTTTCAGACAGTTTCTAATTTCAAGTAATTTCAGAGATGTTCTAATTTTTACCCTCATACAGGGAATGCTAATACAGTATAATTTCTAATTTTACTTTGTGAAACTGGGAATAAATCAGCACATGACTATGTCTTTGAAAAAAAGATAAAAAGAGTGAGGTGAGAACTTTCTGAATACACTATTGAGTTGCAAAAAGAATCAAAACAGTACAAAAACAATGTCTCTGGAGATGGTTGTCTTCTTACAACAAGGGCATTTTAAAGAGATTTGGCCTTATTTTAATTGTATGGAAACCAAGGAGTATCTTAGCAGGAATTTCAACAGTAAAAGAGCTACATCAGCATTTAAATATTTGTGAAATATTTATGAAAAAGATTTAATATTTACATGCCGAATGTTCTTCCTGTGCCTTCTGTCAGATGGTGGATTTCTGGGGAATATTTATGAAAGAACTTGCCAAAAAAACTGTGAACAACATTTAGGAGCTAATGTCTAGCTTCAGAAAACGTGGCAATTAAATGAAGAATTTGAAGTGATATTTCATTTATGAAGTTTTATTCTAGTACTTTGTATTTTATATCTTTCTGACAAGCCTTGACATTTTTCATGAAGAGGATTTAATAATAACACAATAAATAAATAAGTTAGGCTCCATCTCCCTATGAATTAAGCTCTAGGAGCACCTCCTGCTCTCTGCAATGAATTGAAATTGAAATGTTTCACTGCTGTAACTTGAAATACCCAGGAACAGATAAGGTCCTTAAACTTCTGCCTTTTTCTATTTGTGCATATTGTTTTATATTTTGAGTAGGCCTGTTTAAAAGACATTGCAAGATATATATGCTTATATGCATAAAATGCAATACTTGTTCATACCTTCAAAGTATCCAGCATTTAAAGGCTGTGTCTTCCCTGGTGGTTTCACCGAGAGATGTTTATTTTCATTGTTTTTGAACAACGCCAGGCGCACAGCTGGGTCTAGATGACAAGAACAAGTTAAAATCAAAGGTCAGACCTGGCTCATTCATTCCTTCAAGCAGTTTTTCACCTTTTAGCCACTTAATAAATGAAAATACCTTTAAAAGTAGGTTTTATATTCACAAAGGATTAGACTTTCTAAAATAAAGCCATATAAATACACATGCAACTGAAAATCAAAGTCATTGTTTTGCAATTTTAACACTGTTACACTGTTGATCTTTCAGCTCACTCACCTACAAATTAAAAATAAACTCTGAAGCATGTATGTGCAGATTTTTTTTGTTTTTTTTTACATCTGGATTTTAAGCTTGAAATTAAAGCAGAAATTTTAACAGTACACTTATCAAGCTGTGTTTCTAAAAGCTTTGGGTCAGAATTATCCAGCAGTCTAAATCAAGACATTTACACCTAAAAAATATAACAGGAGGCAGCTTATTTTTTGAGGCTATCCTTTTAGATAATATGCTAGCCTTCCACCATCTTCCATCCTAACTCATCCTAATTCAAAAATACCCCAGAAGTCTATATGCTGAAGTATTAAATCTTGATTAGTTTCTTAACTGCTCCTTTGGTGGTTTTTTTGTGGTTTTTTGTTTTTGTTTTTGTTTTTGTGGGGTTTTTT
>VWZN01012777.1:49530-62504 GCA_013396955.1 Regulus satrapa | reverse complement strand
TCAGCGGGCATAGACTTTGGAAAGAGCCCCTGGACTATAGTCCTGATGTCAAATGAAACAGACACAGCTGTGTCTGAGGCTATAGTCTTGCCCTTGTCAGCTTTTCCAGCCTGTGGCACAGCTTTGAGTTCGGGAAATGCTGTTTATTCCCACAGCTGTACACCTTCCCTTTCTGCCTCCTCAAGTGCTGAACCGAACTCGTTCTCAGGCCCTAGGAGGCCGCCCTCCGCTCCCTCCCCAGCCAGGACCCGGGCTCCTCAGGCTTCTGCAAGTCCCAGTCTGCATGTTCGTCTGGGCAGGAGGGGGGGAACGTCCCGAGGTCCCCCCAGGGCTCACTCCTGCTGTCACTGTCCTCTGTGGGTGCTGGAGACGCTGGGTTTTCACCGAGCTGGTGCAGGGAGGCGTGTCAGGAGTTGCTGAGGCAGCGGACAGCTGGGCGGATCCCGAGACGCGCGGCGGTGCCGCTTCCGCCTTTGTCTCCATGGCGAGCGGGGTGAGCGCGGCTGGTTCCGGCACGGCGGCTGCGGCCAGCGCTGGTCTCTGAACGGGTCCCAGGGTGGACACGGGCTGGGCGCACTGCCCCGCTGTACCTGGGTCCGACGCAGCTGACGGTGAAGAGGGGGAGTGTCGCTTCCGCCCCTGTCTCCGCTTCTGTCTCCGTGGCGGGCTTGGCGGCCGCTGCCCCGATGGCTGNGAACTAGCCACGTTTTCAGTAAGGGAAAAATGGTGATGTCTCCTTGGAGCACTCTCTCAGACAATCACCTAGCCTTTTAAAATCTCGTGGGCAAGCGAAGATGTCCATCTCACTTGAAAAGCCTAACGTACGGCACTGTGTGATATATTCATTTGCCTGTTTAAACTCGTAAGTCGCTGCTGCAAATTCACATCTTAGAGTAATCCGATCCTCAGCCCAGCAGCTGTGCCAGGGGGATCAGTTTTCTCACGTGACAAAACGAAAACTCCCACAATAAAACACAGTGGGAATAAATACCTCAGTCTCTGTAAGCAGAGCAGTGATCAATGTTTTCAAACTTCTGTGGTCTGTAGTTTTCCCAGATGGCTTTGGCTCTGGCTGCGCTCTCAGCACAGGCTCTGGCAGGCCCCCTGCTGCTTTTGCAGTCCAGGTCCTGGGTTCTTCAAGGCTTGCCCCGGTATGAAGGATTCGCAGGTTCTAGCCAAGTTTCGTGGAGTCACAAGAAACGGCTCCAGCGGGCACTCAAAACATCAAACGGGGTCAGATGTGCCCAGATCATGTCAAGGTCAGCAGATGTGTAGGAAGTGTTCATGTTGTGAGACAGGCCATTGATCTACATAGACTCCATCAATCAGAAGGCTAAATATGATGATTTATTAAGTTCCATATGAAGAGAGAGAGCAAGCAGTAAGACATACATGCAGGCAGGCAGGCAGGCAGACAGCAGCTGCAGACTGCAGTCTCTGTCCAAAACATCCAAGGTACATTGATAAGACACTTAATATACATTGACTAAATTCTATAAACATCACTATTGTTATGAAGAATTCTCCCTGAATTCTCCAAACATTTCAGAGCCCAGTCTGGCTTATGTGGCAACACCATCCAGCTTGACTTTGAACACTTCCAGGGATGGGATATCCACAGCCTCTCTGGGTAGCCTCTGCCTGTGGCTCATCACCCTCAAAGGAAAGGATTTCTTTCTAATACCTATAATCTAAATCCACTCTTTTAGTTCAAATTATCCCTTTTCCTTTCAATACATTTCTCTGAAGTACTTTCTGGACAGAAGTTCTTGTCTCACTCCAATGAAGGAAGAACTCCTTTTAGACCATCAGCTTTAGAAAAGACAATAGTAAAACCCTCCAGGAATTTCACACTTTTCCCATCTTTGGCTTGTTAAATAAAGGTAGGCTACAGAAACATGGGACAGATAGATCCACAGATGAAATAGGGGTGGCGGTGGCTTGGTCAGGGGCTTTATCATAGCTATTAGCAACCAGTCTGGTCTGTTCAGTTCATTGGCCACAGAGCACAGCAAAGCTTTCAGATGCTAATGAATTTCAAAATATGCTTGCAAATTAAAGTGTTACCACTTGCTAATTATCATCTGCTAATAATGATCCTCTTCTACAAACAATCTAAAGAAAAATGAAAACTCAGCTTGTCAGAGCATTTCTTTTCATCTGCGTACTTACTATTGGTTCTTCTTAGGAAAATGTTGTGGCAGAGAAATTACCAAGGAGCCTGCAGTTAAGAGAGATTGCAGTGAAAGTCTGAAACAATAGGAAGAAGTTTTCAGAAGTCATGTGGGGAGGGAGGGGGATCTCATTCATTTAGCACCATAACACCAATGCAAAATGAAGTAATTAATTTGGGAATAGATTGGTTCTTTCACTCTGCCCTACTGAATGTAAGCAAAACAAAATCTCAGTTTTTTTCTAAGTGTTGAAGAGCTCAATAGAATTAATTGAGGAAAACAACCCTCCACTATCTGTTAACATTTTTATGGTTAGATAATAATAGGACCATGTGGGGGAAAACATGGGGATGACTAAAAAAATTTCTTGCCCCTTACTGTGGCCAGAAAAGACACTTACTGACAGGGTTACTAACCCTAACCCTCTTCTTGTGCTAGCACTCCAGATGCTAGTCATCAGCATTTAGGGGACTTTCTGAATAAGTTGCACCAGACCTGTGCTTATGTACCAGCATCAATTGGCTTAGGAACCTTCCTGAATATCTAGTTTCGTTCTTTCAAGCACCCTGTGCTAATAATTTCCACAATTTCTTTAGCCAGGTTGTGAAAAAGAATGGCCCTTTTGAGGCCAAATGACTGTTTCCTTTTCTTATTTTTGTGTCTGCTAATTCTTTTCTGTCTTGTAGTTCCCTTCTTGACCACTGCATAGCACAAAACTGATTTTAGCAGAAAACTTTTCACAGGAATTCTAGAATCTGTTCCTATATGCACTTTTTCAGATTGTCACTTTATATGGGTAGTTACACTTTCTCCTTCCCCTGTGAATTCCTCTGTACTTACTGACATTGATTTTTATCTGCCATTTTACTACTCTGTCATTCAGCATTCAGTAAGACAAGAAAGGTCCAAGTTTGTATTTCTTTTAAGCACCTTTTTTTTAAAGTTAAAAGGGGTTTTCCCCCTTTTTCTTTTCCTATCTAAAGCTATGTGCACCATGCCATCACTTTTAGTAGTTTGTCTTCTAGATGAAACTCACCATGTTCTGATAGCTATTTGCAGCAAAATGTTGTGCTGTCACCTCTTCCTGCTACAAAGTCTTGACATTTCAAGCAAATGTCATCACATTGCAACTTTCTATCAGCACAGCTCACTGGTTTGATGCAGATGGTGCTACAAGCCCTTGTTTTGTAAGAGATCTCTGCTTATGCAGGGGCAGCCAGCATGATTTCATAGTGTATGTATTTCATATCTCAGATATACATCACTACCTGGATAGTGGTGGCAGCTGTTTCCTCTCAGTAACTGTGAGGCTGAACTTCAAGCTATATGCTGAAAGGCTGTAATTCCCTTATGTTCCTATGGAAACATGAAAGGAGTCTTCCACCAAAGCAAGCCAAGGCCTTGAGCTTAATATGCACAACGTGTGAACTACCCATTTCTCTATTGGTTTGCAGGAGCCAGTTCCCAGCACTGGAACTGTGCCTAGAAAGGTCCAACCTAACCTCTACAGTCTGCTGCAAAGCATCCATGAGATGCTTCTTTCTCTTTTCACAGAAGTCATCCATCCAAAAACACTTGTCTGTGGGAATAGGAGGGCTCTTCTCCATAATTAGTTTTGATTCCAAAACAATCAGCAAAATCAGGAAGGGATTGGAGCAGTTGCCACATAAGGAATGTGTGCAAGTGGGAATTTGGGGCTTTAATAGACTGCAAACTCTGCTGCGCTACAGAACATCTCAGGAAATGTGAGGCAATTGAGATTGCTTATGCCTATGAAAGAGGCATAAGCAGAGAAGTGCTCAGTCATAAAACACATACACATACCATTGTCCTGGAGCAGAGTGATAAGTGGTTACTCTGCTATCCCACTTCAGCTTGCTCAGGTGTGCAAGCTCTTTGTCTGGAATGCAAAATAAAGTTGTGCCCTATCAGCTGATCAGAGCTGGCTCAAGGGCCAAACTGCATCCAAGTTATTATTACTGTAACTGGGTAATCAAACCAGCTATCAAACCCTAGCATGGTTTGAACAACGGGGGAAAACACTCACACAGCCAATCAATATTATTGATAAAGCAAGCTTCCACTTTATTCAGAAGGCGCGGTTCTCTTCTACCTTTTCTCGATAGTTACACATACATGATGCATTAGGATTGGTTCATAGCAGACAGTTACATTAATATAGTGGAAGATTACAATAGCAGATCTTGCCCATTTTGCAGTCTGAGAACTAAACTCCCTTTCTGTTCATATCTTCTTACTGAGCAGGCTTCTGCCTAAATTAAGACAACTTCGGTACTTTCCACATCTTGTTATCATGCAGCTGCAACTTGGTGGCCTTGACAGTCCTCTCTGTCAGCAGGACTTACAAATAGCTCTAGACAGAGTGAGGTTGTGAGGCCTGTTCATTCTAAATTACTTATGCTATGTTAATATGGCATGGGCTTATTTATGCTAAGTTACATAGTAGATTGATTGTACAGATTCTCATTCTATTTATACAAAGTTACAAGCTTCTTCTTTTCTCACGGTCTCAGGCCCTGTCAAAGAGCCTAAGCCACCTCAGAGTTGTGCAGAGCTAAAAATCTCCAACAGCATGGCACACAGTGAGCCACTGACAGCAGACACTGCTGATAAGTCCAATCCAACACATATGGAACTAGGTAGGGGAGAAAATTCTGCCTCATTGAAAATCACATTATCCAACCTGCCACCCTTCGCTAGCTTTTGGCTTGTCACCCAGACTAATGGAGAGGCATCTGGAAAAGTACATGTGAACCAAGGAATGGGTAAGAGACTGTTGTGTTTGACAAAAGCAATAAAGTTCAGCTAAACCTTCTATTATATCTCTTCCCAAAAAAACTATGTCTACCATATTGCTTATAGAGCTCAGTTGTGTTCCTGGTTTTTAAGCAGATGCCAGCAAACATAAAAGAACTCGACACTCAGTAGGCAAAATAATTAGGAGGAGCAAAGACCTTCAACAGCAGATGCTAGTGACAGGTGACATGTGCCAGTATCCTGGATGACTCATTGAATAGGGCATAGTGCTGACAAATCTCATGGCAGGTGAAGATAGTTTCCTGAAAGCCATGGATGCCAGTGAAATATCCATGCTTATCCCATCAGATCCTTCTGCAAGCATTTAACAGAGTACTTAAATATAAATGATGTGTTTATATTTTATAGTGAGAATAAATGGCCACCACTACTGTGGCTTCTCCCATAGCATTCACCAAATCATAGAATGGTTTGGATTGACAGGGACCGTAAACGTGATCTAGTTCCCACTCACCCTGGGGAGACACGTTCCACTTGACCAGGTTGCTCAAAGCCCATCTAACCTGTCCTTGAATACTTCCAGGGATGGGGCAGCCACAATTTCTTTGGGAAACGTTTGCCAGTGCTTCACCAGCCTCAGTAAATTCATATGTTGAACAAGTTGCCTTGTGTTCCTCCTGAGGCTCTTGTTTCATGGTCCTGCAAAGATGAGTCCTTGAATTGAACACAGGTATTAAAGTGTAGGACTAGAAGCAATCTTTTAGGTCATTCAGTCCTGTCATCCATTATCTCAGCAATCCTGCTATATAATCTGCTCTAAAATTAATTAACCTAATCTTGAAAGCAGCAAGTAATTTTTTTCCTCACTGTCATAGAGACTATTCTGAAACCACACAGCTCTGATGGTCAAATACCCAATCCAGATCAAAGTGATACCCTTCAAACAGGATGATGCTGTGAAGAAGTAGTGAAAAGGCTGCTTTTGCCTTCTGGCAATAAAATACATTTCCCATTCAGCTCAGACATCTGAAACACCAGTTTTCTGACTTGTAATTGACTTTGAATCAACAGGTTACAACCATGTCTGAATACCTTCCTTTACCTCAGCTCAACTGAGAAATTTTTACTTTTTCTCAAACAATGACTTAGTCCTGATGTTTTTTTCTGCCAGGCCAGATTATCTTCTGTGGATTTCTTTATAATCAAATCTGCTACGTTTTTCCATGTATCACCTACATCTCTGGCTTCCAGCCCATGCAATACTTACAGTGCTGATTGTAGGCCATGATTTTAGTTGCCAAAATAATCAGAGGATTAGCCCCTGCTCTAGAATTTTTGGTCTGTGAACTGCTGCATCTGCACTTCACAGCAGAGCTCACAGCGGATGGAGCCTAAGGGTAAGTGTTTCAAATACGGGGATCCGACTGTGAAACAGCATTTTGGATGAACACAAGATCTGATCAATCCTCAGACATTCTCAAAGCTTTCTTCTGAATCTGAAACAGAATTTCCATAATTTCTGTGTACCAAGATGACAGCCAGAGAGACAGTCTATAGAGGATTCAGCTCCCTAATTTAATTTGCCTACAATATAAATATTTTCTTTAGAGTTATTTGCTGTAGTCTCCTTGTATAGTCAAATGTGAGGAAAAATTATTTCTAGCAGGATTTGTATAATCTCATGGGGATATGGGCTTTAGGGTGATACAAATTGCACTCTCAAAGTAGATTCCTCTCTCCACTGATTGAATAGCTTCACAAAGTAGATTTCTTTCTCCACTGATTGGAATAACTTCACATACTTGCTTAGATGCACAGTGCAGTTGTCTGCTTTTTGCTAAGTGATTGTTAACCCAGCAAACAAAAGAAACCAAACAGGAAGATCCTAATATTCATATATTTCAAGCAGAATTTTCACTTGCATAAAAAAAGATGTTACAGGTCTCTACATTATTTTTCTGTTTCTTTACAAGCTTTTGCTGTCTTTAACATACTCAAATATTATGCTGATTGACATTCTGCCTCTGTAGGGTGGATGAGGTGAATGACATTTGTGTGGAGTTATTTTAATTTATACTTTCACAAAGGAGAGGTGAATAGAGCCCCTAACTTCTTATTTCGGCCTCAGTCACGACCTTTCTCTGTGATCTTGTGAGAATTATATTATATGTTAATTTTCTGATATGTAAAATTAGCCTGACCACACTCATAGACTATGAGGTCTAATTAGAAAGTGTAAAGCACTATGAAGTCCTCTGATGGAAGATGCAGAGCGTAGCTAGCCTAGGATAAAGAGGATTAAAGGAGGTTGTGCTAACATAAAAAATACTTGAGAAATTATGCTTAGGGGCAGTGAAATTTCACATATCTTCAGGGCAAGAAACGAGATCAACAGCCTGTAACTGCTGTCAGCAGACCTCAAATCCACTGACAGGAGTATGTCTACAAAGGAGGTTTGGACAATGAAATTAATCACTAGCAGAGTTCAGAATCAGGTGAAACACTGTATATCAGAAGGATTATCCTAGGGAAAACCCTTTCTTATTTATCCATCTGGAATTTGATTGACCGATGGACCTTTCACAGCCTTTTTTCATCGCCATTTTTGAAAGATTCATCAGTGTAACATTTTTACATGCATTACTTACCATTCATACCATGAGCAATAAAACCGGGTCTCTGAACATGCAAGACACACAGTTGTTAGAAAACCTTTTCATTTCAGTTCACCGAATGCCATGCCCTTTTCCAGGAGTGAGCAGGGATTTCTGAATTGCAATGAGTGCCACTTGAAAGTGCCTTCCATGGAATGGTGCCAGTTCAAAGCTCTTGATAACCAGGATTCACACATGCCCAACTCTCCTCTCATCCCTTTGGAATGCTATAAAATATATTGCTCCTCATGTCAGGCTGCTATCCCTTTCTGACTGTCTTTTGTTCCTCCCCAGGCATCACTGTGGACAAGTTTGGGCTGATTTATTTTGTGGATGGCACCATGATCAGGCGAATTGATCAGAATGGGATTATCTCAACTATGTTGGGTTCCAATGATTTGACATCTGCTCGGCCTCTCAGCTGTGACTCTGTTATGGACATTTCTCAGGTAAGACAGTGGTTTAGTTTTGTTTTTACAGAATGCAAGCCTACACCTTCACCCTTACCTGCATATCTGTGCAGTTCCCAACAGGTCTGACAAAGAGGTAAGAGCTCAAGGAAAGTTGCATTTCTACATGGTTCATGGTATAAAACTGACCAGATCTTAAAAGAATTACCCTATAAAGACAGAAGGAAACACTTGACTGCCCAAACTCATGGATTTCTAGGGGTGAGATTTTTAAAGATGCCCCAGCCACAGAACTGACTTCTTTCAGAGTTCCCAGTCAGTGGGCAGGCACAGATTCCTGGGAAGGCAGGTTTTGTTATGATCGTGTCTCAATATATGCCATGGATTATATGCCATGCTCCATTATAACATCTTAGCTAATCACAGGTTTGTTTCTTTTCATCCCCTCATCCTAATTTGGCCCAGCACATATTTAGACCTGAATCAAATTTACATAGGAAATACTGATTGGGGGATGTGGTGACAAAATTAGCAACAGCAGGAAAACAAGAATTTTGAATTGAATCAGATTGCAAATTGGCTGCAGCTACCATCATGCTGGGCTTTTAAGTCCTGCTGCTTCAAGGTGGAGAGAAAAAAGAAGAGAGAAAAAGAAATCTCATTTTGATTATTGCTTTACTGATGGATGGTGCCAAAGAGAAATCTGTTACAGCCCAGCACTCAGTTTTCTGTGGCGCTGGCCAACTTGTCAAATAGTGCCAGTTTAGGACAGTGTCCTTTGAAACTTTTGTGCCAGTTGTTGTTTGCCTGACTGTAGGAATGTTATCCTCTCCTATGAAAATGTAGATCATAGCTGAAGGGCTATGTACTGTTATTCATCCACAATAGATGTCAATGGGGTTTCCTTTTTGTAACTACCTAGATAATTTCCATGCTCCCATATGGAATCTTATTGTTCTTTCCCTCTAATTTGAGAAGATTATTCCTGCTTCCCTGTAACTGGCTCCCACTGTCTGTAATTTATAAACAAGTTGAAATTATGACTTTAAAAGTTGTTCTGCCTTCTATAGAGGCAAAATTTTGATGGTTAAAGGCCACTTTGTAGTATGTTTCTCATCTTACAGACATAGTTTTTTCTTCATGTGAATTTCAGAGTCAGTTAGCACAAGACCATTGTGTAATCAGGCTTTAAAAATTATTAACTTCCAGGTTATGTAGCTCCTATGTGAACCAATGTCATGTTCAAACACTTCTGAGATGAACATGAACAGCTAAAGACTCTGTTTTTTACTGTCATAAAATGAAAGGAGCAATTCTTAGATTAACCTGTACTGGGATTGGCAGATTGACTACCCCTGTTCTAGAGAAAAATACTGAATACAAGCTTAATTTTAAAATAAAATTCAGCTTGGGAAGCAGCTTTTTATCATTTACAGCAGATTGAAGGATCTTTTCTGCCAGGTCCCTAGGCTCCCTGGGACACAAGGACATTAAATATTTAGCTGCCGCTATTGACAAGAAATTTTTTTTAAGAAATTGAAAATTCCCTTGTCAATTCAGAATAAACTCAGTTCTTGATGCTAACTGAAGACTGCAGAGCTTAAAGACCTCTGGAAGGGATGGAGGCATGAATTATTAAAGAGAAAACCACAGGCTATAATGTTTTACTTCAAGAAGGGTTAAAATAGGCCAGGAGCTGAGAAAAGGAAGGAGGTTTTGCAAGCAGAGAACCAGAGGAGACAGACCTCAGCAAACTGCTTAGCCATGAAAAAAAGCCTCATGCACCCAGGCATTAGAATACACAATGAACTAAATACATTACATCTGATCCCTTAAAAAAATGCCAAAAAGGCATATAGAAGCATCAAAATAAAGCATGGTTTTAGCAGAGATGTTTAACTCCAGACCCTAAAAATAGGAATTTTGTGTGTTCCTGTAGATCTTATCGGGTCTCTTCTTACTCAGTTTTAAATAAAATCACAGTGAAAGATGGTTTCCTGAACCTGAGTCTGCTGGCATCCACTCTTCCTCCTTCCAATAAGGTTACAAAATACTCCTCTAAATTAAGTCATATCAACCAAATAAGAAGAAGCAGCAACTGAGATGGATCATGGGAAAGGAAGGTTTAAAACAAAGAAACTAACCTGGGACTGGTAGCACAAGACTGTTTTCTTTTTCTATATAAGCCTGAAATAAAATAAAATAATTTTTAAAAATTCACAACTTTGAGTTCTTTACAAAAAAAAAGTTCAAATTCTCTTGGTAAATTCTGTTTGAATTTTGTTGGTAAATGTTTTTTAGGTTTGGCAACTAAAAGAGAAGACTCACTTGAAAAGAATGTATTGCTGAAGCAGAGCTAGTAATGAAGTCATTGTAGTGCTCACTCACTTGTGATATTGCCAGGTTTTAGTGGATTATCAGTGTAGAACTGGGATGTGTCACTCCTGAACCCATTTTTCATTATGCTAAAACAAAATGTGAAAATCATTGTGAAAACACAAGTATTCTACTCCCTGAACTGAAATTGTCTAAATTTCCTGTGAATTGCTATTCTGCATTTTCGCAGCATAAAGCACAAAACCATAGATTATAACTTAGATACTCACACATGCTGGCACAGTGTGTGTCGTTTTGTGTCTGTCCCTCATCGTCATTTACCAAGAGGAGTTCAGCCACTTGTGGGAAAAATCCTTTAGTAAAAGAATCACTGTTTTGTATGTCTGATTTCATAACACTTCCCACAGCAAAATTTACAGTCCCAGGTCTCTGCTATGAGGTCCAGCTTCAATCAATTCAAAAAGCACAGGAAAGGGAAAAACATAGAATGGTTTGCTTCTGTCTATCATCCTGTTCCCACCAGTGTTCCAGTGCAGCGTGTGGGCATCCCCATGTGACTGCTGCATGTGACCAGAAGCTAAGCATCCTCGCTCACAGCAAGTTATATCCTCTATGTCCACCTGTCAAGTAATAATTAGTTGTGGGGTTTTTCACCCATTTCCCCTTTAATTCATGTTGATTCCATTCTCATTGTGATTGATTCATAGCAATCATGCTGTAGAAAAATATCTTGCTATAAAAATTCCCTTGTGTTTTTTACCATGAAGGTTCGTCTAGAATGGCCCACGGATCTGGCAGTGAATCCCATGGATAATTCGCTCTACGTCCTCGACAATAATGTTGTGCTGCAGATCTCTGAGAACCACCAAGTACGCATTGTGGCAGGGAGGCCCATGCACTGCCAGGTGCCGGGTATGGATCACTTTCTCCTCAGCAAGGTAGCAATCCATGCCACACTGGAGTCTGCCACCGCCCTGGCCGTGTCCCATAATGGGGTCCTGTACATCGCTGAGACTGACGAGAAGAAGATCAACCGCATCAGGCAGGTCACCACTAACGGGGAGATCTCCCTGGTCGCCGGTGCCCCAAGCAGCTGCGACTGCAAGAACGATGCCAACTGCGACTGCTTCTCAGGGGACGACGGCTATGCCAAGGACGCCAAGCTCAACGCACCATCCTCCCTCGCCGTGTGTGCAGACGGAGAGCTGTATGTTGCCGATCTGGGAAATATCAGAATCCGCTTCATTCGGAAAAACAAACCGTTCCTTAATGCACAAAATCTGTATGAGTTATCCTCACCCATAGACCAGGAACTCTACTTGTTTGACACCAGTGGGAAGCACCTTTATACTCAGAGCCTTACTACTGGAGATTATCTTTACAATTTTACTTATTCTGGAGATGGAGATATAACCCTGATCACTGACAATAATGGCAACTTAGTCAATATACGAAGAGATTCCACAGGGATGCCCCTCTGGCTGGTGGTGCCTGATGGCCAAGTCTACTGGGTGACAATTGGTACCAACAATGCACTCAAGAGTGTAACAACACAGGGACATGAAGTAGCCATGATGACTTACCATGGCAACTCTGGTCTCCTTGCCACTAAAAGCAATGAAAATGGTTGGACAACATTTTATGAGTAAGTATTTTATGAGTATTGGGACTGCTGACTTCATTCTGTGTTCTCTGAATCATGCAAGGTTGGTAGAATTTAATTCCCTGATCAGAATATTGTCTAAATGAAATGGTCAGAACAGAGAGTATTAGATTTCACTCTAAAACTAGCTGCCAATAAGTGCATTAGGGCTTAAATAAGCTCCCTCTACCAAGTCACGAGTCAGACAGAATTTCTGCTGAGGTTTTTTAAGTAATTTGGACACCTGGTTCTCCTTAACTGTAGTCAGGACTGGAGATTTGAGTTGTGTGTCAGAGAATTTTTTTTGGCTTCGAAAGCCTTGGAGGCATGATAATTCCATATGAGCCTTTTTTTTCACAGCTTTTCACCTACTTCCTATGCTGCAGTGTCTCCTTTGTGCCTGTTTGAAATGTCTGATGTAGAATGACAATTGGCAATGACTAACGAGAGCGTACTCTGGAAACAATTCTGTAATTAATGGGCTGCTCAATTCCTATTGTTGCAATTTGCCTCACTAAGCTTTAAAAGTAGTCTTGGAACTTCTCAAGACTATGCCCAAAGAGTTTTTAAGGAGAGAGAATACAGGATGCATTGAAAAATTCAGAGATGGCTATATCTTGAATATTTGTACTTCTTTTCTGTACTACTGTTAGCAATTTCCTGCTTATAAATATTGTGAAGACAACACATTTCTGATATAAAAAAGGACAAAGATAGATAACTGAGTGAAGAGCACCTAGAAGGATTCATCCTGCTGTTGATAGCCCTTTCCCCTCCCTCTTCCTTATTTAATTTTTATTTACATGTGGAACCTATTTGAAATGCTCCTTTAAGTGCATCATTTCCCACGTGGTTTGAATGGCTACATGGAAGTGTTCAGCTGCCATAATAATAGACCCATTGTAAGAATCCAATTTGGCTAGAATAGACAGTTCCCAAGATGACAAACAAAAAAGTTGTTTAAAAAAAAAGAAGAAAA
>VWZN01012777.1:4303-49026 GCA_013396955.1 Regulus satrapa | reverse complement strand
GGGGGCTTGTGATCCAGGAAAGGAAAGCTGGCAAAACCCACATATCTATGTATTGATATGTGGTTGCTTTGGTTCTCTCCTTAAAATGTTCCAGATGCAGTTTCAAATTTCTTTGCTAAATACTCACTGCTTCTCCTCTTGCCTTGAAAAGAACTGATGGAAATTTTGTGATGAATCTTTTGAAATATTATTAGCATTTTATCAATGTTCTGCTTGCAATTACTGTAGCAATATTTCTCAGTGAATCCAGGTTAATACTCTCCATCTCTTAACGTTGAATTTGCTTGAGGAAGGCCTTAGGAGGAAAAAGAGGGTGGTTTTTCTCCACAGAAGTGAAGGCCAGCTATACTGTCAGGACCATTGTCCTAAATCAAGGACTTATTTTCTTTTTGCAAATAACCCAATAGTTTCTGTGCATGAAAACAGATGCAGCCACAGACAGTGAAGCAAACTAAACATTACAGCTAATAATGGTCAGATTTATCCTCAAACATAATATTTTATTTTAAAGTGCAACTGAAGATAGAAAGGAGATAAGACAGAAGCTCAAAACCAACTTGCTCTGTGGATATATTTATAACAGTGATCCATTATTTCTTGCTGTCCAACAAAATAGAGCATTTGTGAAAGTCATAATTTTTGTCCTTTTATGCACTTCAGAAGAGTCATAAGAAAGCTTTTTAGAGCTAAATGGAAGAAAGTATTCTTCAGAAGGCTGGACTATGGAAATCTTGACTAGAGCAAGCCAGCAGTGTATGATCGCACAGCATCATTGAATGTGCCTTCAGAGATACCTCATCCAAACCTGTGATCACTTATCTCTATTTAACTGTTCCTGACAGTTTCTGATGCAACTATATAAAACCACAGGGTAAAAGTCTATATCTGAATTAGTTACTTCAGCCTACCTCTAAAGGCAGATGGAAACAGGCCCATTCAAGGTGAGTTTCTTATGAGTTATGGCAGGTATTTCCTTTAGAATGAGAAGAGTTGTATTCTGAAAGTTTATCTCTGCAAAAGTAGTAGAGAATGATGAGTTCAGGTACAGATGTTTACATTGCAGATGTCTACAGTTTGGTCAAATGGATCCTATCAGTCATCTGAGTTATTTATATTGTTAGTGATAACAATGTATTTACCTATATTATTGTTACTGTTAGAAAGCTTTTTGTATATGCTCAGCCTAAATTTTCCATTCTCCTCTCCTCTCCACTCCACTCCATTCCACTCGGGACTTGAAAGGCAGGTTAGTGAATTAGAGGGCCTAAATTTTCCATGGTTTTGCACTGGGAAACCAGTGCAAAGTAACCAGGGAAAGAATATTTAATCAGACTGTTAAAATTAAACTAGGAAATAAGGGTCAAATATTTCAATTGCTCAGTAAAAGTAGGTTTGATTTCAGCAAAATATATTCTTGTACAGTCTGATGCCAGGGTACACATGTAAGTGGACTGAGCCATAACTCTTGGAGTTATAGCAAGGCATCTAGTCGTCATTGTGATCCTCACATGATTCCGTGGCAAATCTGTCTAACTTGTTGCTTGGATGTACAAACTAAATTAATTAATACACGCATCACAGTCTACTTGTAGTGGCTAGTAGGAAGCTGATTTTTTTTCTCTGTGCATCTTTGATGTGACTAATATTGTCAGATCTGATGCAGTTTGTGAAGAACAGTGGAAATTGAAGGCTGAGCAGAAAAACCCTACGAAAATGCATTCATGGGAAGAACAAGAAAGTCTTGATCTATTTATCTCAACATGAATGAGACTTTGAAGTGTCTAGTTCACAACATGTCAGCCAAAGCTCTAATCTAGAGAGGGACTCTCAGTCTATAGCAGAGAAAGGCTTGAGAAGGGTATGGTGCTGGAGAGCAAAGCTAGAGAAATTCAAGTTGACAAGAAAGTGTAATTTTGTAAGGCTGAGATGACCTAACTGGTAGAGTGACCAACCATGAAAGCAGCATATTCTCCATTTCTTGGTATCTTAGATAAAGACTCTGATGCCTTTCTTAAAATATAATCTCACCAGACAGAGGATTTGCACAACCCAAACACAGGCTGCAGGGATGGGTACAGGCATGGCAGGATGAAGTCTGAATTCCTTGTTCTCAAAGAAGCTGAAGAAGATGGTGCAAACCAAATCAACATTCACTACCTTCATGTTATTGGTTTCTCTATCAGAACATCAGGAACATTGGGAAGTTTAGGTGATTTAGAGAATTCCTGTGAACATGAGTGGCTGGAAGGTGCTCTAAAGTAGTTTTCAGACCTGACTGAGGGGAAGGGTGAAGTTCATATTTCTATTTTGCTTATGACTAAAAAAATAAAGGCATCAAATCTGACTCTGAGGAAAAGTTTTGTGTTTCTCACAGCACACAATAGTTGTTTGTGGGCCAGTGCAAGCTGGACACTTCTGCCCATACAGTTAAGACTAAAGTAAATCCAGCTAGCAAGTTTACACTGCACCAGTGGCCCCATGAACAATATCCTCAAAAGATTTGCCTTCACCTGACTGTCTACAAAGGATCATGAATCAGAAACCAAACATGACAGAGCAGTGCTGTTGTGAGAGTGGCATCACACATGTGTTCATCATGAAATCACAGTGTCATAGTATGGCTTGGGTTGGAAAGGACCTTAAAGAACATCTAGTTCCAGGCAACATAGCCAGCATCTCTGCTTCTTCTCCAGGTGCTGTTCTTACCAGATCGTTTCTTAACTTTTACCATAGGGCTGCAAAGAGCTCTGACCTGTGGGCGCATTGGTGTGACTATGGAAAGGAGGGAAGTAGGCAGGATACACTCATGCAGTACTAGAGGTCTGTCTCCAGGGCACACTGGGGCATCTAGGTCCTCCAAGGCTTCATGCTGGACTGGCACATTGTCATTTCATTTCTGGGAGACCAAAGGTCTGGCTTCAGGCAGTGGCAGATTCGCTCACAGCACTTAGAGATCTTCATTTTTCAGACATCCTACACCCAAGCCTGTTCTAACAATCCTGTTGTGTCAGGTTTGGCTCTGGGTAAAACTCAGGGTATAATGGTGTGCAGATTTCGCTTTTGTTTGAGAGTGAAAGTTCACTCTCTACAGTAATTAGCCTGTCCCCAAAGACCTATCTATAACTACTTCATGGGTTTTAGCACTGTATAGACCTTTCCTGCCCCTGCAGTGGGCTTGACATTAGCTGTCAGTTAATGCAGTGCAGCTCAGTTTGTCCAGTAACTGGATTAAAGTAACTTCTCTTTCCATTGAACTGGTGACAGTGACAGTGATAATCAGCAGCAAAGGAAGTTGATCTGGAAACTCAGCCAGGAAAACGACTTCTTGTTCAACTCCTTCAGTCAAAAGCACAGGATGCTGTGTGACTACTTGCTACTTTGTTGTTGCTGCTTTTCAACTTTACCTGGAAAAAATTGCTATCAGCCTTTAAAAGTTTCTTCGTGGCTGTTTGGTTCAGAACCCAGAAATTCTTATTAATGGATGTGTTTAAATCCAGAATACAGCAATTATCTTGATTAGTTCACTGAGATGTTATCACTGTACAGTAATTCAATTTCTCTCTGAGCCAAAGTCTTCTATGATTATTTAGCCCAGATGAGGCTCTTTAACTTAGGTCTCTCCTGTGTCCAATTAGTTTTGAAGGTCACCGCCTCCCATACAGACTCAAACACTTACACATTGCGCCAGCCAAGCCCAGAAATTCAAAACCTTTTCACAGACTCCCCAAGAAGTGGCTCACAGCTGTCTGGAGGGCAAAGGGTCTCATGGAGCCAGATCTTCAGATGAGTGGTAAGGGGAGCTTTGACCTGTAACACCGGAGGCTGTTTTACAGAGAACCAAACTTTGCCAAACCTCACACACTGTAATTGATGGAAGATAGGAGCCAGCTGGACTGAGCATGCAGAATAACCTTGATTGGCTTCCCAGTGATCCCCAGGGCTCAGCAGAGGTCCCATCCCAGCACCAGCAGCTTTAGGTGCCAAAGCCAATTCTCCGGTCAGTGTGATTCTGATTTATCAGGTCATACACAGAGTTTTATGGGATTTGAATTAGTGTAGATCAAGTGAGGGTCTTGTTCTACCCCTGCAGCAGACTGGAGTATGAGAAACACCTTTTACTTTTGTTCATCCTCCTCTTTTAGCAAGATTTCTTGGTTCCATTGGTTCCACAATTTCTACATGATTAAATGATGAGATTCTCATTATTGTTCCTCTGACAAAGTTGCAGTGAAGCTTCAGTAAGCGCCATGATAAAATAGCAGTTTTCCAGTGCCCTCACTAAGTTGTGAAGTCACATTTTGAGCCACTGCCCTGCCCTAAAATGAATGCCTGATAGCAAAGTTTAGTTGAGAACCAAAGGAATTATGAGTAACATAAAAGCTAGAAAGAGATCTTCCTCTTCTTTTTTGGGCAGTCAGAAAATTCAGCAGACTGTGACCACGGCCTGGCCTTTGGTCATTAGGGAGGGGACTTGTCTTCATGAATTTTTGAGTATTATCAGTTTGTCTGGTTTAGATTTTTTTTTTTAATGTTATGTTTAATGCTGTTTGAAAAATTGGGATGAGGTGAGATTGTTAAGACACACTGGGTGCACGTTGGTATAATCACATGGAAAATATAGTTTGCAAGGTCCATTTAGACACTTTGATACTAAATGCAATATAATAATAGTGTGGTTTTTTCTGATGCATTTGGCTTGGGTTCTAAAACACTGATGAAATGTGAAGAAGCTAAAATGAGGAAACTCAGAAACTCAGGCAAGAAATTGGTTTTTGAATAGATGGTACTTAGAATGCTCTTTAATTCCCAAGGTCCAGGTTTCTACACAATGGTAATGTGATAAATGAAAGCTCTGAATGTTTACATGCCAACAATTAGACCTCATAAGCACCAAATACCATTTTAATTCTGTGCATTGAACCGTAGCTAAATACATTTCCAATTGGGAATGGATGGCAACAGCTTCCTTTGCTGGCCTATTAATTGCCACTGTAATTGTAAGTGCTGAGGGTTTGCAGCAGGTTTAAATGGGAGGCAGCAGCTGTGTTAGCAGGTGATGGATTCATTGCTCCCGGTGGCTCCTGTGTGCACTCCCATGCTTCAGTATTTCCTTATTTCTGGGGCTTTCAGAGCATTTGGAGAACACAGAAGTCTAAAGCTTTGATGATAACTGGCCCAGCCCTGAATCTCGATGCTGTGGAAACAGGCTGGGCAACTTAGCTGCAAAATGAGGTGACTAGGAGAGATTTATGTTACTGCAAATACCAGGGCACACCTGCAGCTACATAAGAACCTGTCTCTTGGCATTCCTCTCCAAGCTAAGGTGTGCCCTGTAAGGGCCTTTATAGGGCTTACAGCAGAAGTGAAAAGAACAGGCACATTTACTTTGTTAAGCATATTATCTATTTGGGATGTGCAAGTCTTCACATGCCTGGGAGACTGTGGGTATGTGATAGATATCAGGTGTGTTGTGTGAGCTAAGTCAGGGGGAAAGGGGAAAATGCTCCAGTTCTGAGTAAAAACAGAAAAGAGATAAAGAACTGCTTGCCAAGAAGAAAATACTGTGTGTGTTCATGCTAATAGGCTCCCACACCTCTATTTGCATTGCCCCCACAGTGCTAAAAGGAGCTTTAGTCTGGATGTGAGATTTTACACTTCATCCATCACAACTTAAAAATAATAATAAAAATGGGAATGATCTAATTGTTCTACCTTCTCATTCTTCTGTCTTTTTAAGGCAGGACCTCCTTGCAGCTGCAAATCAGTAAGCTGTCCCCACCAAAGCCAGACCTTGGCAGGTCCCTGTCCGGCTGCTGGGCAGAGAGAGTTGCAGCAGATCCTGCACATGCAGAAAACACAGATGGTCCTCATTCCTTCTGAAGGAGGTTAATGGGGTGACTAAGGATGTGCCAAAAGTCTAATGTACTTCTGCAGACATCCTAAACCAGTTCTGGCAGATCACTCCAGACTGTTCTGGCCCAAAAGGAGCCTTACTTCATAGGATCCAAATTCCCAAATGGAAGTCCTTGATCTTGATGAAGTATTGTGGGTTTTGTACAGCTGTAAATTGTAACCGTGTAAATTAAGGGTATTGTACTTAGTCATTTTGACTTTACAAGAAAAGCATGTGCGCAGAGATCTAGGTGCCATCACACTCTTTCATTCTTTTTTTTTTTTCTTACCTTTTTAACCTAATTTGTACAAGGAGTGGTTACTGGCAGATTTCTCCAGTTGCATGTTTTCAAATATTTATTTGCCCAGCAGAGGTGGGGAACCATTTCTGAGGGTGCTAGAAGGGTCCTGGAATGTTATAAAAATATTATTTAAAAGGCACTACATAAATACTATATAATGTTTATTATAAAGTATTTATTATCATAAATACTAAATAATATTTATTTTGCACTACATAATGTTGTATTAAAAAGTACTACTTGCCTTTTAATAAGAGCGTGCTGCATTAAGACAAGGGTAAATGGCTTTAAACTGAATGAAGTTAGGTTTTATAGTAGATGATAGGAATAAGTTCTTTAGTGTGAGGGTGGTGAGGCATTGGCACAGGCTCCCCAGAGGACATTTGACTGCCCCATTGCTGGATGTGTCCAAGGCCAGATTGGATGGGGCTCAAAGCAATGTGATCTTGTGAAAGGTGTTCTGGTCCATGATGAGGTGGGAGAAACAAGATGATCTATAAGGTCCCTTTCACCCCAAACCAATTTGTATTTCTGTTATTTGATTAATATAAGGAGTTGGCTGTCTGCTGCTGCTGGGGGCTGTTAAACTGAGTTTCTACAGGGTTTTGAGGCTTTCTTTGGAGCACATAAGTAGAACTTCTATGGAGTAGAGGTTTTGTGCTGACTCTCAGCATTTTTCTGAGTGCCATTCAATTAGGATAAAAAGCATTGTCTCACAGGACATTGACTCAGCACTTATCATGTGAACAAGTCGTCTGCCCACATCCTGGCTTTTGCACTCCTTATTTCCCTAATCTGCAAACCTACTTCCTTTTATAATCCTGTCAGATCAAACTCACCTGCTGGACTTCAGTGCAACACATTTGTGACACTGTTTTTAGGAGGTGAATCAGGCTTACTTTTAGGAGCAGTTCATTTTTTAAATCTAAATGAAGCAATAGAAAGAAATTCCTCACACCTACTAATCCACCAAGTCAGAAGTGCCCAATTCAAATTCATCTTACTGAAATTTCAGAATGTTTTCAAACTTGATTCTATCCTTACAGTTCAGACTGATTTATATATATAAGACTATTGATGTTGTGGTAGAAGGAATTTGGGGTGTTACACAACACACCTTCAATGAGAGTAATGTTTTCTCTGCTCAGAGGAGAGAGTAAATCATATCCCTTGTGTCTTGTCTCAGCAGATGGGGTAAAGAGACTGCCTGTGATGTTTTCTGTTTAAGATTCACATGCTGGTTTAGGAGGAGCTGTGCATTTGACTAGAGACAGGAAAAGCAAAACACATTTGTCTCAGTGCAAACTGGGCAGCCACAAATCTGGAGTAAATTATTTGGTAGTGAGAGCACTTTAGTTTGGGCCCATGCATAAAGATGTAGCTCAGATCCAGGCTAACTGCTTGGAAAAGCTTTGACTGATCTCTGCCAAACTCCTGCAATGCAGTCCTATTTTCAACCTTTTCTTGTTTTGTTTTGGTTTGGTTTTTTTTTTCTTGTTTCTTTTCCATTTTTACAAGTGGCTGATTACCAGGATATCAGAGGGAAAGGGCAAGGCTTGGATGATAGGCTGACTGTGGAGGGCAAGTGCTTTCTTCTATCTTACTACCTCCCCTTCTCTCAGTGGGCAAGAAAACCTGACATAACGATGTCTCCAAACCTGAGGGCTGGGGAGATTTGCAATGAGGGCACCTACTCACTATAACCTAAATATTAAACTGGGGAAAAAAAAAATTCAAGCAGCCCTCCTTCATACTAAAACACTGCCATCATATTTCAAAAGTGAAGTACCAGCACTGTGTTTAAACCTGGAAGAAAGAGTGGAAGAGGCAGCAATTTTTTTTCTGTATAGTACAGTGCCAGTCCAGTGACTGCTCATGGGTTTCACATCGATTGCAGTTCAAGAGTACTTTGTGTTTGCTTTGCCTTGCCTTGCCTGGCCTTTCCTTGCCCTCCCTTCCCTTCCATCCACCCACCCCTCCCGTCCCCTCCACTTCCCTCTTCTTGTTGGGTTTTTGCTTGGTTTCTGGGTTTTGTTATTAATTTTATTATTTTGTTATTCTTCAGTTCAGAGTATTCCCAAAGAAAAGAGCTCCTCAACCATCTGCTTCCTCTAAGGTCTGATCATCTATGTCCAGATCCCTCTAAGACATTTCTCTAACTTATTTTTAAAAGAATTAGGCAATGGGGTTTCCAGTGCTCCATCTGTTTCTCTGCTTGGAGCAACTATGGCCCTTGAAAATGTTCTATAGCTTCTAACCTGGATTTTCACTGTTTTAATTTACTTTCTGTCGTATCCTCTGTAGACATGATAAGTTATTTATTCTAATCCTCTCCAGAGCACCCATTGTTAGGGTGGTATCTTCCCACTTCCTTGTTTCCCCTTTTCTGAATGAACTCTTTTATTTTGGCTTTGCCTCTCACATCAGGTTTTCTAAGCCTATTATCCTTAATGTATCATTTATATTACTTTTTCATTCCCTTCACTGGACACTGCATTCCTTCAAAGGTTTACCACTGAGTAGCACAGGAGAACAAGATCTCTCTGCTTTCCCACCATTTACTTTGCATCCCCAAATGATACATTTTCACAATATGATCTATTTAGTTTCATATAAACCATTCTTAAAAGTTGTGGGTAGGACTTGAAAGAAAACAAACATTTATCCCTGATTGATTTGCTGGAATTTTTCTGTTTCTCCCTAACTATTTAAATACCCCTTCCCTGAAGGTCTGTCTCATTAGAAGGCCCAGCAGCCCTCCAGACATTAGCCAGTAGAGGTCCTATTGCACTCCATTTCAACTACAATAACCTCACTGTAAAGGTCCCTTGCCAGCCTTCTGAGTCTGTGAACCTTTTTGTAATGCCACAGATGGAAGGCATAATGATGTGTTTGCTCTCTTAACCCAGAAAGGCTCCAGACACAAGTGTCTGTTTCTCTTTTTATCAAAAAACAACTCCTCCAGCTTGTTAACTGCTATGGGGCCTGTGTGTATGAAGCTGATTTTACCTGGTCCCTGGTACATAGGTGTCCACATCACAGAAACCTTCCCAGATGGTGCTTATGTTGATTCCTCATTGGAAAAGCCAAGGACACAGTAGGGGTGAAAACTGGTCTGCTTTTTTACACTTTTAAATGAGTCATTCCGTATGGTCCTAGAACAGTAAAAGGTACACACAGGGATTCAGCTGTGCTCTCAGGACTCTACACCATGTTTACAAAGGACAATTCTCTACCTGATGCAGTCAATCTGGTCCTTGCTGCTACCTTAATATTTAGCTTTTTTAAATTAGGGGAAAAAATTAAAATAAATCGCCGAGTTCAGGACATAACCAGACAAATCAGTTGGTAGCCTTCAGAAGTTTCTAGTTCTGCTCCTCAGGATGTACAGGCCAGTGCTTTTCTGTAAGTCACAGCATAGTAAATGGGAAATAAAGATCCTTGTAAACAAGAAGTGTAGTGCAGGTGAGGAGTGTTGGAAAATTATTGTTAAAATGCAAGCTAATATGTATTTAGTAATTTTCTATTCTTTGCTTCATTTTCTTCGGCTAAAAGCTGTGACTTTTTTTCTCATGAGGCCAAAAAAAAGTCAAAGCAGTCTGAAAGAGTGACAGTGCATTTTTCTCTGTGAAAAATATGGATGATGACTTCGAGAATTGGTCTCTGCTTTATAGGATGGTTCATTCTCTCTGGATTCTGTTGACTTCATCACATTCTCTCTTTCAGATACAACAGCTTTGGCCGCCTTACCAATGTTACCTTCCCTACTGGCCAAGTGAGCAGCTTCCGCAGTGATACCGACAGCTCAGTGCATGTCCAGGTAGAAACCTCCAGCAAGGATGATGTTACAATAACAACCAATTTGTCAGCATCAGGGGCCTTCTACACCCTGCTCCAAGGTGAGTTGAGCCACCATCCCTCTCCTGACCAAGCTGCACACAATGGATAATCCATTAGGAAACAGGCATCATCTTGATAATCCCAGCACCAAAAATCACTTGCATTCTCAGTGCCCCAGAGCTCCCCATATGCTGGTACAGACACATACTCACACCTACTTAGCCTAATTCCTTAGCACAGTGGATGCTCTGCAGCTGTTTTTCTGCTCCATTCCCAGCCAGTCTCCTTCCATGCGGGATCACACAGTATAGTCCTACATCTTCATTAACATTATTGTTGTAACTAAAAGGGTTGCATAAATCAAGGCACACCTCCAGTCAACCCCTTTGCTTCAGTCTCTTAATGGCTTCTGACTTCACAGTTACTCTCCTCCTAGAACAGGCTTCTAGCTGTTTGCTGGTGATCTGATTCTTTGTTCACTGATGTTTCAAACATTCACAAGAAAGCATCCAGAAAAATGACCATCCCTGTGCCCAAGAGGTCTTTGTTTGAGCTAAGAGGTGGTGTGGAGAAGCACAAAGGAGAAGTGGACTGGTGGGACCAATTGGAGGCTGTGGAAAATGAACACAGTTGTGCCTGTGCTAGGAAGGTGGGAAGCAGAGGACTGATTGGGTGGAGGGAAAGGAAATGAAATGGGAAATAAAAGACAAATAAATAGCAGGGGAGCACTGTGGTGACATGCTGATAGAGCAGTTGGTTCATGCAGGCAGAACTTGTACTGCACAAACAGTGCCAGCCTGGATCTCTGGGTTCTGAAAGCTGAAGCCTCCTTAGGATCAGGATGAGGTATCACACCTGTTCCCAGGGTAAAGGGAAGGAACTTTCAGACTGCTTTCTTTACTTCCCAGATCTGATTCACTCTGTGACTGATTACAATGGGATGTGATACATCTTTTTTTTCCTTGTGATTTAAAAAGTGCTCCAAGTGAGGCAAGCGTGTCCCAGAGTGACAATTATTCCCACATCTCTGGGATACAATTTCCTTCCCCCTCCCTGTAACATCATCAGCCTTTCCTGAAGGAAAGTGGTTGCTATGCCTGAAACACTGCTTTTACACTTCTGGAGAGGGCAGCTGAGAGAGTTCCAGCCCCTTCAAACTGCCCCCATATTCCTGTAGGGAAACCATGACTTTCTTATTCTTTACTTGAGCCTGTAAGACTATGCAGCCTACCCCACCCCATCACTCACTCACTCCATCACTCACTCACTCACTCACTCACTCACTCACTCACTCACTCACTCACTCACTCACTCACATTAAGATGTGTGGCAGCTGCACAGACATGAGGTTGGCTTCACCTCAAGAGCCTAATTAAGCAATAGAGCCCACTGTTGGGGGCCCTTTAGTGACAAAATCACACCAGCACCTATGTACAAATCACAAACAGGATGGGACTACAGTTTGACGCGCCTCGAGCTTTTTATTCTCAGCATCAGTCTCATTACACAGTTTGAGACAATCACAAGATGCGAGCAGCTCACGTCTCTGCAACAGATGTGGAGCACAGTGTTACAATATCTTTTAAAGGTTATTTGACCAATAGCAAAAGACAGAAACATACTGACAATAGCTTTATCCAACCACTATAGATACACCTTTGGTTAAAATAGTACTTGCTTATTTCGAATACAATGTTTACTTGTAAACTTTAAAAGACAATGCACAGAGCTTCATTATTAAGCTTAGACCTTCTTCATATCTCACTAGATATACTTTTTGCAGTCTCAAGAGTTATAGCTATACTCTAATACACAGACCATTGTTCTACTTGTCCTTGCTCTCTATATTTTTGCTGACAATTCTTATAGCTACAGCTTAGCTCTAATTGCAGTTCTGCTGTTTCTGAGGCCTGCTTTTCACAGCTCACCCAGAACCCTCTACTTTTAAGGATTCCCACAACAGAATTGACTGTGGTGTGATTTATACACTTAGTGCTGAAGGCACAGTTATATAATGGTACTACAGTCAATTCTGTCATTGCCATGCCCTCCAGCACAGGGACATTCTGGCTATTAGGACATGCAGAATTGCAAACAGCTTAACCATCTTCAGAAGTATAAAATTATGAAGCTGTTTGGATCTGAAGAAAATCACTTAAAACAAAGATCTGGATAATGTTGCAGAAGAGGTGCCTTGGTTAACCAAATATTTGGTGAACCTTTCAGGAAACCTGGATCACACTGTGAACAGGTGAGATCTGAGAAGGCATTTTCAGAAGATTGCAAATTCCTGTAGGATGGATTTAGGAGCTTCTATGACAAGCATATCAACACTCCAGTGGGATTTTGTCTTCTGGGCTGGTGACAAAGTGAGCATTTGTTTAATACCAAAGTAGGGCAGTAGTGCCCTTGAGCTAAAGCAGCCTAAGTTACAGTATCCAGTGACCCATGGATTTCATGTAGTCCTTGAGAAATGCTTTTTTGAGCCAGGGAAGACTCTTCTCTTGGGAAAATGTGGAAAGTAGAGTATTTCTATTCTCCACACTGTACCACAGCACTTATTGACTTATTGACTTATTGACCTTCTGTGGTGCTTATGTAAAACAAAGGGAACATTATGTGTTTGATTCATTTCATGTATACCTTCAGGCCTTCCTCTGCTTCTTGGTGAAGGAAGAAAGAGGGAAGAATATATTCCCTATTCAGGGATATTTCACTGATTTGATTTAAAGTACATCTCCTAATACCTTAGCATCAAATAAAGCATCTAAGAAAGGTGCAGCAGCCAACTGGCTGGCCCTTCTCTACATTTGCAAACTCAAGCTTGGAGGGGGTTGGATCTGGCTGGATTTTGTGTCAAAGACCATCAACTTACATATTCAGTGGTAGAGCTAAAATACTTGGATCTGCATTGTGGATCACTGCTGAATGGTTTTGGCAAAATCCTGTGTCCCAGCACAGGATTCACTATCACTGCTGTTTAAAGTTGAGCAGTAGTTCTGCTGAGGTCTCTGTGGCAGAGCTCTAGCTGGCTACCACAGGAACAGGATGAGACTCACATAAAAAGGAACCAGTTGGTACCCTAACTGTTACAAGCTGTGTTCTTTCCTGATCAATTTCTTGGGGACAAAAAATGATAATTTCACTGTGATCTTGTTTCCTGCTTAGCTATGGCAGAGCAACTAGTGAACAAAACCCAGCTTGCCTCAGAAAGGAAAAACAATGGGAATTTTCAATGGATGGTTGTATTCACAATTATGAGTTTATGGCAGCCTGGGAGACAAAAATGGTAATATTTTCCAGCTTTTGAGTAGCTTCAGATAAGGCAGTGTTTGTATAACATGTTTTTAAAGCCATTCTGCACTAAGTCTCATGCTTTCTTACCCTTCATGAGCTACTCTTTGTGGCGATAAATGCCAGCTGGAGATTCAAAGGATGGGCTTTCAGCCTGCCTGATTCCTGAAGGATGTAGAAGGGAGATTGGTCTTCTGTTCAGCTCCTGAATTCCCAAATACTGGCTTTAAAATCTGATCTTTCAAGAGCTTGGGGAGGCCAAAAGTATATAGATGTGTGGGAGCTTAATACTTCTCCTTTCTCTCCAAACACAAGGACTTCAGTTGCCTTCTGAAAGCTTTCTCAAGGGAAAGGATTTGGTTGTTGTTTGGGGAACGGGTTAGCATTAACTTGCTGTGCAATTTCCTGTCACTTGTGAGACAGTGAATGAGCTGAGGAAAGTAAGTGGCCCCACTTCCTCATATACTGTTGTGAAATTAAGATCTTTAGGATATAAGAGCATGGAAAATTATCAGTCAGACTGATTTAAAACAAGTATCTCACCACAGTGTTTTAGCCTAGAGGAAGAGGTTTGAACCTGCATCCTTTGGTAAGGTATTACACTTTTTTGATCTGTCCAAGACTTTCTGCAAGAATATGAGGTGCCAAACCTCATCAGAATGAAAAAGCAATTGTCCATGTTGACTTTCCCTTATGGAACCGATGTTTTGCTCCCATTGAGTGGGAGCAAAGAATGGAACAGAGTGCACTTGAAACCATCTGAAATGCTATGTGGGGGAGCAAATGAAGAGCTGTATCATCAAAGATCAGTGAAGAACTCTTTTCTGTCTTCAGAACAAGTCCGAAACAGCTACTACATTGGTGCTGATGGCTCCCTCAGACTGATGCTCGCCAATGGCATGGAGGTGGCCCTGCAGACCGAGCCACATCTGCTGGCTGGCACCATCAACCCCACTGTGGGGAAGAGGAATGTCACCCTGCCCATCGACAACGGCCTCAACCTCGTGGAATGGAGGCAGAGGAAGGAGCAAGCAAGAGGGCAGGTCACTGTCTTTGGACGTCGGCTGAGGGTAAGTGAGAATCACAAACACTTTTGGCCTCCACTTCCTGTCTCATCAGTTCCCAGTCTCATGGCAGAAAGGGATGGGTATGGTTTGTATTGTCTGCAATACGGATGGAGCTGCAGGGTAGAGAATTGGTTGTTCACCCTCAGTGACATAACCTTTATGACTGGAGTATGTCTTTATGTCTCCTTATGTGCTGATGTTCCCTTAGCTATCAAAGGTGGTACTGCTGATCTCCCTACCAGTCCTCTGCATCTCTGGGAATACATGACCTCACATCAGACACCACAGGTTTAACCATCATCTCAGGTTTTTTAAGCAAGCCAGAGACAGTCATAACTATAAAATACCTCACCAGTTAGTGCAGGTGTTCACCTGTGCTGCTGGCAGTGATAGAGCAGACTACTGAAAGCCTTCTAAGCATATCAGGACAGGCTGAGAGAGCTGGGGTTGTTTAGTATGAAGATAAGAAGGCTCCTGGGGACCTTAGAGTATCTTTCATTACCTAAACAGATTCCAACAGAGCTGGAGAGGGACTTAGGACAAGTGTGTAGAGTTATAGGGCAAGGGGGAATTAATGCAAACTAAAAGAGAGAGCATTTGGGGTTAGATATTAGGAAGAAATTCCTTACTGTGAGGGTGTTAAGACACTGCAGCTGGCATAGGCCACCCAGGGATGATGTCCATCCCTGGAAGTGTTTCAAGGCCAGGTTGGATGGGGCTCAGAGCAATGTGATATAGTGGAAGATGTCCCTGCCCATGGCAGGGATGTTGTAACTGGAAGATCTTTAAGGCCCTCTTCTACCCCAACCATTCAATAATTCATTAATAATATTGTTCTTTGGGAAACCTCAGAAAAAACTCTGGATTCCTGAAAATGCTTGTCTGTTGAATCTGTTGAAGAACTGGGCTTGCAAGATATTGCACCATAATTGCTATTGTTCCCTGAAGTGTTACAAGCAGCTCCAGCCTGACAGTATTCTCCCTCCTGGAGTGCCCAGACCTTTCTTGAGACTGATGGTTTTGAAAACATTGTGCCATACAATGCACCTCATACTTGTCCAGGCTGTTTAAAGATCTTGCCCAATAAGCTAATTCATCTGCTAACTGATGGCAAATCTGGGAACTGGTAATATCAAGTCCTGTGCACTCACCCTGTACCTTGCTAGTCTCAGAGTCACAGGCTGATGAGCTTCCTGGGAAGCTGCTCAGCACCTGGAAAATTCCCACCCTGTGAGAAAAAATGCTTAGTGCTGTGTAATGCCACCACAGCAAAAGGACTGCAGCTACTTATTCATGCCTAAGCTTGGCAGTAAATATCAATGCTCTAGTTTTGGGATATATGTTTCCTAGTCCTTGCTCTTTACCTCTCCTTATTCCCTGCTGCATGACCTATGCCACTTCGGTGTGATTTTTCCCATCTCTCCTCACTCGCACTTGTCAAGTATTTATCTTCAATTTATCCACCCCAGCCTCTGTGCTTTTCCCTATCTGTCAATAGCCTCATATTTTGTTACCACAAGAAAAAATGTGAAGAGTAATGAAAGATGAAGCTGCTTTTTCAGTGTGAACTGCTGTATATCCGCAGATCAGGTGTCACCATGCTTTTTTGTTGGGTTTGTCTTGGGGGGTTCATTTCATTTCATTTCATTTCATTTC
The DNA here is from genome assembly GCA_013396955.1 of Regulus satrapa. Taxonomy (NCBI): domain Eukaryota; kingdom Metazoa; phylum Chordata; class Aves; order Passeriformes; family Regulidae; genus Regulus; species Regulus satrapa. The sequence goes on along the minus strand of VWZN01012777.1, from coordinate 32,975 downwards.
ATTTCATCTGATGAAATTTTTAGAGAGGTCTTCTCAGAAAAGAAAGGCTCTTCTGAAATGTGCAGGTGAGTCACAGCTATTTGGTGTTCAAAACAGTTTCCACTCATTTAGCCACAGCTCAGCTGCCCATACCAGTTTTATCTCCCAAAAATTTTGTGGTAGATTCAAACACTGAATGTGTCTGTGATTTATATTATACTACAGTTGGAAAAACACTTGCAAAATTAATTTTTAGGCTAGTTACTGGTATCCCTATAAATCTGCCAGCATTTATTCAGATTTTGAGCCTGTCAGGGCCCTTCTAGTGAAGCAGAAGTGCATCTTACATGGTCGAAAGACTCAGTTGTGGCTTTGTTCAGGGGTTCAAAGTAGTTGAGGGTGTACAAGGTGTTTTAAGCTGTGTGTCTGTGTGTGCATGGCAGCATCTGCACCCCAATACAAAAACCTGCAAGGTGCTAATTGCCTCCCTGGGGATTGCACAACATTTAACACATTCTCTGTTCCCCCTTTCCGTCACACCAGTAATTGTTGCTTTCCCTGACAGGAGAGAAACTTAGGGAAGTTAAATTCAACATGCTTTTGTTAATTTTGGGAAATGACACAATTTCAGCTATATGTGACTAAGTTACTACTTTTGTTCACCCCTTATCCTGATACTCACCTGAGACAGCAGCAGACACATGGTGCTCCATGGGGAAAGAACTTCCCAAAAAGTCTCCAGTATAATTCCATTAAGCCTTTGAAGTGAGAACAACAGGATCTGGGCACTGTAAAAGAGTGGTCCTTTCTGCTGTCATCATAAGGATCCATTTTTTATGAGTTGTGTTTCTTCCTCCCATGGTGTGCTTGGGGACTGGCAACCTGTTGCCATGAGCTCGACCAGCTTCTAGCATGATGAGGCCACTTTCACAGCTACTTTCTGACTCTTCCTAGGAAATAATATAATACATGGTTCCTTATTGAATGGATAAGGAACACAGCAGGGACCTCTGCACGGATGAAGGGAAAAGAGACAGTGCTGATAACTTTTCCCCTGTTCCACCAGTGCTGACCTGGCTCTGTACTTGGCCAGGCAGCTGTAAAGCAGCACAAATATGTTAAAGCAGCCACTTTCATTTTTTCTGTCCCGCACACCCTGAAATGAAATGAAAATTTGTGATGTTTTATTTGCTCACCTGCCAGTGAGATATCTCTGTAGATTGGCTGGCTATGAATTCCACCCATCCCTGGCCAACAGCAGCAGTAGACTCCATTTGCAGAGAGCATTAGGTAATGCTTCAAGGAACAGGGCTCATTCCACCCCCCCGTTGTTTTTTTTTAATTAAACAAGCTTGAGTTTTTCAATAGAGAAGGATGTAAAATAATCTCTGACAATAGAACAAACAGGACAGCAAAAAAGACAGAGATGCTGTCTCAGTTATTTTACTTATTTAACCATGGTAACTCCTGTCTTAAGTCACTTTATTTTTTTCCCCAAGACCTTGGTAGCAGGTTAATGGTGGGATCAAGACCTAGTATCACAGAAATCCCCAGAACCAACATGACCAGAGGGGAATACAGTGCTAACCATTCCTGGTAAACTGACTAATAAATATGGTCCAGGATGATCTCTACTATGGCTGCAAGACATTGAGGTCTAGCTATGACCATTCCAACAGTTTTAGCAATTTGCTGTTCCTTTGTAGGCAGCCATTCATTACATGGATATTGTTGCTTCCTGGAGTTCTGATTGCAGAAGTATTTTTTGCCCTCCTCTGCTGAAGGTTGCCAGGCTGTTTTAATGAGAATCCTCTCCCTTTTTGTGCTCTTGTGTTCCAAGGAGATCAATGCATGTTGTTTAATTATCATTTAAGTTAAAGGAGTGCCAAAGGAAGCAGAGATTGTGGTGTCTTTATGCTCTTTTTTTTTTTTTTTTTTCCAGAGGAAGCTAAGGGATTAAATAATGTATAATGGAACATGAGTCTGGGGTTAAATTTAGTCTCCTACACATTTTAAAGGAACACCAAATCCACTGTGAGATGTGGATTTAAATTTACCCTGTCTTGATCCTATGCTGATCACAAGCCTTGTCAAACACTCTGAGGGGCAAAACTTTTTTGCAGGAGGTTTTCAGACTCCATTCCAGGATAAGGTCTGGGACAGAGGATGGCGCCTTATTTAGCTGCTCACCATAAAACACAGTTACTGGACTGCAGCCATGTCAGTTCTTCTGCAGAAAATCTACTTCTATACAAGTGCCCTTGAACAAGTATGAAAAAGGTTTAGGCCCTTTTCAGAGGCTACTGGCAGGGTAGGGTTCACTTTGCTCATCATATTGAGGGGTTACTCTTAGCACTGCAACACTTCTGAGATAAAAAAGACCATACGACAAGAGAGCAGAAGAAAACAAATAATTTTAAAGAATAAAATACAGGAAAAGAGAGATTGGTTCCCACTAGTTGCACAGACGTTACTTGTGAGAGCATAGGGAGGGTGGAACATGGAATTTATGGCACCAGTCAGGGGATAAAGACTTTTAGACTGAACTTTAAGAGCTATCCAGGGACCTACTATTTGGTCCTTGCAGCCCAGTGAATGGCACTGCTGTTAACATACTTCTCAGGAAGACTTCATTCAGCCTGGATTACTGTTCGAGTCCTAGAAGAGCTATTCCCAGCTTTCTTGGCAAAGACTTGGAACAGAAGAAGATGCAGCTGCCAGGATGGAGCTGCTCTGTGAACGTATGGGAGGCAAAGATGCTATTACTCCCTGCTTTTTTTTTTTTTCTTTTTCAAAGAATTGCCACTAATATTTTTCCTCTCTAAAGTAACAAGCACCTAGGAGATATCAAATTCCTTAGTCACACATGTGCATCTGTACATGTTAAGAGTTTTGTTACCTTTTAAATTATTTTCCAGCTTTTCTGTTACAGTAGCTGATTTATTCTCTCCCATTGCACATTTATACTGTATTTCACACATATTTAATTAGAGCACTAACTTTCTACAAAGTTTATTCCCTCAAGTTATACCCATTTTTTAGCCTTGTTGTTCATAAATTTGATACTGTTGTTGCACCTGCCTCTTCTCTTATATCATCCTCACACTTATATCAGGGCAATAATTCCTTCTTTCCCCAGCTCCTCGGATACCTTATTTTGAATTCTGGCTTTCTGGTGTCCCCATTCTCTAGGCTTCAGCATAGATGTCTGCCCATGCAAGACAAAGGCACTGCAGTGATTCAGCCTTTCTCTCTCCTGTTCTTCCAGGGCTGAGGAACCTGTTCTCTGTTGATTCAACCCCATCCTTTCTCTCGCTGTTTAGCTCTCAGACACTCTTACTGACTCCACCCCATCCTTTCTCTCGCTGCTTAGCTCTCAGACACCCTTACATCCCTAAAAATACAGCAGGAATTCAATCATAAATCCTTGGCCATACAGCAGTGGACAAGCTCAAAGCTGGAAGGTGCTGATAACAGTGCTCAGGTCACAGAATTTCAGAATCAGATATTGTTCAAGTTGAAAAAGACCTCTAAGATCATCAAGTTTAACTATGCAAAGTCCTACAAGTCAAACTAAAATAAGGACCACCACCATATTCACCACTAAACTCTATCTTCAAGTGCCATATCTGCAGGTTTTTGAAAATTTCCAGTCAGGAGTGTCAATGTTACCCAGAGGAGGATAGGGCAGTGTTTTTAACTTGATCTGAAAATCTCATAGCAAGCAGAAAACTCTCGTTTACTGACTGTAGCTGAAGGGCTGCAAAGACAACTGAAAACCAAGTCAGCTCTTTGGAGTTTGAGATTTATCCAAGAAGAATCTACACCCTTCCAGAAGAAAGATGTTCACTAGATGAAAAAGATTTGGAAATGGTGGGATGGAGAAAGAGCTATCTTCATGGAAAACTCATACTGGGAGTACTGGTTTTCATCCTTGATTTCAAGCCAGTACTTTGCTGCTGTGGCAATGTGGCTTTGTAAGTCTCCTGGCAATACGGCTAAACATGAGTTGTATTATCAGCTCATTTTTGTATTACTGTGCACTGCAATCCCTGAGTCAAAATGTATTCCTGCTCTTGCCTTTGGAGTAGATAGCTTTGCTTACCTCCAGTGCCTCTGCACTTCTGAAGATAAGAGATAATAACTTGAATAACCCCAGGACAGTGAAGTTAAAGTTCCAGCTCTTACAGGAAAGTTTCTGCTCTGTGTAGTGGTTAAAGCCTCCATATTTCATCTCAGGGGAAACACTTGACCTCCAATGCCAGCATTATATTCAGTAAACTCAGAGAAAAGCACTGATTTCTGCTACGTTGGCACAACATCTCTCTCTTTTCTACAAATGTTTTTTGATATGCGTAAAAGCAAAAGACTCAGTATTCTAGGTTTGATAAGTAGAATATCTTGGAAATATTCCTTGCAACAAATTGTCATTCTGTGTTCTGTCGGTCACATCTGCTGTAGCAGTCCTAAACCTAGATTTGGGATGTGAGCAATATTCCTTCACTGTGGTGATGTTTCAAAAGCACTGTACTTCTGCCTCTCTTCTCACTGAAGTCAATAAAAGCAATGTCCAGACAACACTTTGCTTTAAAAATAGTGTCTTATCCAGTGGCAAAAAACAGCTGGATACTCTCTGGTGCAGTGTAAAGAGGTATTTGATGAAATAAAGGCTAGCCTTCCTAACTTAAACTATTTCCAGCTTCCTAATTCTCCCTCTTTTTCCTGTAGGTTCACAACAGGAACCTGCTGTCCCTTGACTTTGATCGTGTGACAAGGACTGAGAAAATCTATGATGACCACCGCAAGTTTACACTCCGCATCCTCTACGACCAGGCAGGGAGGCCCAGTCTCTGGTCACCCAGCAGCAGACTGAATGGGGTCAATGTCACCTATTCCCCAGGAGGACACATTGCAGGGATTCAGAGGGGCACGATGTCAGAAAGGATGCAGTACGATCAGTCTGGCAGAATTACATCCAGAATCTTTGCTGATGGTAAATCATGGAGCTACACCTACTTGGAGAAGGTAAGAATGCTCTTACCACTCAAAGATGGTGCATTTGAGGCACATGGGCTTTACTCCTTTGACATCAATATAGTTGCACTCCTTCACCTCAGATAATTGCTGGTCCAGTCCTGCTCTTCTGTCCCACTAAGGAGCAAATACTGGCTTTGGTGCCAGACCACCAGAGAGCAATTGAAAAATTTCTGAGAGGTTTTTTCCCCAGTCATGCTGAGAACATGTGAACTGTGAAGCTTTGACATGTGATTTTTTAAGCACGATCTCACTTTATTGAGCTGACTGCAATATAAAATATGCTCAGATAAAGACAACAAAGTGAACGGTAGGAATTTCCAGTGGGATTTTCCATGTGAAAACAACCTATACAGTCTGACATCCTGCCTTCTTCAAGTGACCCATTTCTACTTACAAAAATACATGTAATTAATAAGTGAGGCCTTAATTCAGCCACACTATTGTGTAGCACACTTTGAAGTGTTTCCTGGGGCCTGCACTCTGTAGGTTGCCATGGAACTTATATTTTCTGGGTATTACCATTCATCATTACACTGCCCATAGATCCATATACTATATATCTGGGACTGGAATTTTATATTCCTGGTGTTTGAATGGCACCTATCCCTAAAACAGTTTAAGGAAACTGTAGTTGTGCCATATCTTTTAAAAAGGAAAAAGTATGGACTTTTCCTTATATTATACAATGTCTGTGTATTGTTTATTTGCGGAAAAAAAAATCCCAAAACAAATAAGCATGCAGGCAGAAGTTTGGAGGAAGAGGATAATAGAAGATGAGTTGACACAATTAATTAATTCAAAATTGGGAGGTGTTGGAGGGTACTTTTTCAAGCATTGTTTAAGTAGCTCTACCAATTTTATTTAATTAGTTTTCAAAGGCTATTGGCGCAGGGAATTTGGTAAGGCAGCCATGGGACAGTGATTTGAAAAACTGAGCATTCTGAACTTGGACCTTTCTCACTGCATTAACTGCTTCTTCCACTGACCCACTCCTGTTTGAGCATACCTGATTTGCCATATATAGCTCTTTACCTCTCACTGTGGAATTCTGCGGGTGCAAAGATTTGTCCTACTTGCTGTGCTTTTTGGATTGAGGAATTTTACAGGTTTTGTGAGGGTATAATTTTGCTTGAAAACAGGGATATAATCTATACTTTTCTTCTTCCCATCCAGTCCATGGTGCTGCTCCTTCACAGCCAGAGACAGTACATCTTTGAGTTTGACAAAAATGACCGGTTGTCCTCGGTGACCATGCCCAATGTTGCCCGTCAGACTTTGGAAACCATCCGTTCCATTGGTTACTACAGGAACATCTACCGGCCACCAGAAGGCAATGCCTCAGTAATTCAGGACTTCACAGAGGATGAGCAGCTCCTCCACACTTTGTACTTGGGCACAGGGAGACGTGTCATCTACAAGTATGGGAAACTGTCCAAGTTAGCTGAGATGCTCTACGACACCACAAAGATCAGTTTCACGTATGATGAAACTGCAGGCATGCTGAAGACCATAAACTTGCAGAATGAAGGGTTCACCTGCACAATCAGGTACAGACAGATCGGACCCCTCATTGACCGACAGATTTTCCGCTTCACTGAGGAGGGCATGGTAAATGCACGCTTTGACTATAACTATGACAACAGCTTCCGGGTGACCAGCATGCAAGCAGTCATCAATGAGACACCTTTGCCTATTGATCTCTACAGGTACGATGATGTGTCAGGCAAAACTGAGCAATTTGGTAAATTTGGGGTCATTTACTATGATATCAACCAGATTATCACCACTGCTGTCATGACCCACACTAAACATTTTGATGCCTATGGCAGGATGAAGGAGGTCCAGTATGAGATATTCCGGTCTCTCATGTACTGGATGACTGTGCAGTACGACAACATGGGGAGAGTGATTAAGAAAGAGCTGAAGGTTGGTCCTTACGCAAACACAACTCGCTACTCATATGAATATGATGCTGATGGCCAGTTGCAGACTGTGTCTATTAATGACAAGCCTCTCTGGCGTTACAGCTATGACCTAAATGGAAACCTCCATCTGTTGAGTCCGGGGAATAGTGCCCGTCTTACACCACTCAGATATGACCTCAGGGATAGGATTACTAGACTGGGGGATGTGCAGTACAAAATGGATGAAGATGGCTTCCTGAAGCAAAGGGGCAATGATATTTTTGAATACAATTCAGCTGGCCTGCTCGTCAAAGCCTACAATAAAGCAAGTGGGTGGAGTGTGAAGTACCGTTATGACGGCCTAGGAAGGAGAGTCTCCAGCAAAACCAGCCATGGCCATCACTTGCAGTTCTTCTACGCAGATCTGACGAACCCAACCAAGGTTACTCATCTGTACAACCACTCAAGCTCCGAAATCACCTCCCTGTACTATGACCTCCAGGGCCACCTCTTTGCGATGGAGCTCAGCAGTGGCGATGAATTCTATATAGCATGCGATAACATTGGCACTCCTTTGGCTGTCTTCAGTGGGACTGGCTTAATGATCAAGCAGATCCTGTACACAGCATATGGGGAGATCTACATGGACACTAATCCCTACTTCCAGATCATCATTGGCTACCATGGAGGACTGTATGACCCCCTCACAAAGCTTATCCACATGGGGCGGAGAGACTACGATGTGCTAGCAGGCCGCTGGACAAGTCCAGATCATGATATGTGGAAGCATCTGAGTAGCAATAACATAATGCCTTTCAACCTATATATGTTCAAAAACAACAACCCCATTAGCAATTCTCAGGATATCAAATGTTACATGACAGGTAAGACATTTAAATTAATAAACATTTTTACAAGCTTGCCATGAGCAAATAGGTGTCATGGTCTGTTGCCAGATGGAACTAAGCCCTACACCATGGCTGCTCAATCACTCCTCCCAGATGGGATGGGGAACTGAAAAAGTGAGAAAACCCATAGACAGAGATTGAGATAAAGACAGTTTAATAGGAAAAACAAAAGCTTCTTCCGCAGAAAAAGCAAAACCAGTAATTCATTCTCTACTTCCTATCAGCAGGCAGCCTTCCTCAGGACAGCAGGGCTCCATCTCACAAAACAGTGTCTTGGGAAGATAAACACCAAATGTCCTCTCCTTCCTTCTTCCTCCCCAGCTTTGCATGACACCCTATGGTTTGGTATATCCTTTGGGTCTGTCAGGGTCAGCTGTTGCAGCTGTGTCCCCTCCCAACTCCTTGAGCACCTTCAGCCCCCTTGCTGGTAGACTGGGATGAGGAGCAGGAAAGTCCTTGGCTCCATGAGAGCACTGCTCAGCAATAACAAAACCATGTCTATGTTACCAACACTTCCCAGAGCAAATCCAACACACAGCCCTGCACCAGGTACTGTAAATAAAATTTTCCTCACCAAACCCAGTACAATAATTCCTCTCTCTGTATTGTGACCACCATGAGGTTTTCCATTCTGTAATTAATAGATGTAAGTTTTAGTTTGCCAGTTGGACCCCATATACAGGGCATGTTTAATTCATTAGCACAGATGGAGATTGTAATTCCCAAACCTGTTTCCTTTGCTCTTCTTTGGTGTTTATTATTTTCCTTACAGGTTTTTGTCCCCTCAAATATCTGAAGTTTAGCTACCAATTAATGTCCTGATAACCTTTCTCTTTGTAGAGGGGCAGCTTTGTTTAGATAGTTTTGCCTAGAGATTTATTTGCAACTAAAAAAAGTTTAGATTTGTTTTAGCAGAATGGCAAAGTGATTTAAATCTTTCATTGCCATCAGCCATTTCAGAGCATCTATATTATATACCTATATATATAGAGCTACTACACTACCAGCTATGTTAATCTGCCCCACAGAATTAACAGTGTCTACAAAGAGTCAAGAAAAGAAGGTGCTTTAGACTTAAAGGACATATTTTGGGGCACATCTACTCCAAAATTTAACACAATCTCTGAACTGCTTCCCCTGAAACTTTGTAAATTCACTGTAATATGAGCCTCTGGGGTATTTTTACAGAAAATCCTTTTGTATGTTAAATGTCCTTGCTATATACATAGAATCATAGAATCATTTAATTTGGAAAAGACCTTTAAAATTATAAAGTTCAACTATTAACCCACCACTACCACATCCACTACTAAATGGTACCCCTAAGCACCTCAACTACATGTCTTTTAAATCCCTTCTGCAATGGTGTCTCCACCACTGTCCTGGGCAGCCTCTTCCAGTACTTGACAACCCATTAATGAAGAAATTTTTTCCTAAAATNCCTCTTCCAATACATGACAACCCATTTTATGAAGAAATTTTTCCTAAAATCCATTCCCATGGTTCAACTTGAGGTTGTTTCTTCTTGTCCTACTGCTTATTACCTTGGAAGAGGCCAACCCCCACCATACTGCAACCTTGTTTCACGCAGTTGTAGAGAGCAATAAGATCACCCCTGAGCCCGCTTTTCTCCCGGCCAAGCACCCCCAGCTCCCTCAGCCCGTCCTCATCAGACTTGTGCTCAGCTCTGCTGCCCTTCTCTGGACATGCTACAGCGCCTCAGTATCCTTTTTGTAGTAAGGGGCCCAAAATTGACACAGGATAAGAGATGTGGCCTCACCCTTCTCTGGACACGCTGCAGCACCTCAATCCTTTTTGTAGTGAGGGCCCCAAAACTGAATACATGATTCGAGGTGTGGCCTCACCAGTACCATGTACAGGGGGACAATCACTGCCCTGCTCATACTGGCCACAGTATGTATCACACATCCTGGCTGATGCCTTCTTGGCCATCTGATCACACTTGAGTATTTGCTGCCATCCCCTGCCTGTACTGAGATAGCAGCCTGAAGAACCTCACTAGCAAACTGTCTCTCTATCATGGGTGTGCTGCCCCCAGTTTTATCTCCAGACAGCTTTGTTTTATCCCTTTTTGCCTTCAAACCTAGCTTCATACTGTGTGCAGCAGTAGTAGCAATGAGAAGAGTTTGAGTAGTTTGAGAAGACTTTTTGGTGAGACTTTTTTCTAGATACTTCCCATTGAAAAGCCAAGTGCCACAGTCACACATCAAATGTGCATACTTCTTAAAGAGATACAATTAATTTTTAAATGCTCCTGCTGCATTTATCACAACCTTCCCATATTCAACAATCATCGCATTCCCCTGACTTAAAGGTCTGCTTAATAGCAAATGAATGTTACAAAGTAAAAGTCCTGGATTTTCTACCCTGCTTGTTTTTCTAGCCATTAGGATTTGTGCTTTCAGGTTCTTCTGCAATAATCATAACAATAAGGTTATGGGGGTTTTTCATGAAAGATTGTTTTCTCTGGAGCTGAGAATATAATGCCATGAGGGAAGCAAAATATGTCAAAAGATGCAGGCTAAGATCCTGTATGTTTCTCTAAATCTGATAATTAAGACTGGGAGAGAATACCTCAAGATGGGGTTTCCCATCAGAAAATGCTTATTTGTCAAAACTGAATTTGTTTATGAGGGAGGGTTGAGCTTGAAAGATTTCTCAGCACTGGTGTAAACAGCTCTCAAAATTGTCTAAATGACAAATTTAAAAATATCCTTAAAGAAAAATTCATTTTGGATTCTTAGGCTTTCCAAGGTAAGTGTAAACTAATTATTAAAAACTAGAAAATAAAAATAAAGAGTCAAAACCAAAATGGAGTTTAATTCAGAAGTTAATTAGAATTTTTTTGTTTGAACTGATTTAGTTTTTGAACTGTTGTTTTGTCACATATTACCAGTTCTTTGTTTTCCTGCTTAAGTTAAGACAGGACAAAATATTTTTCTAGCCCTCTGTTAGAACAGGTGCACAGCTTTCCACACAGCTCTGACAATAAAATCAAGATGTCAAAACCTGATACAATAATATTTTATATGCACCAAATAATTTTTCCATGGTTTTGTAAGTTCTGTTTTTAGTTTTTCAAGAATACAGAGCCCAAATATATTTTTCAAGTTTCTCCTCCCATAGTGCATGGAAGAAGCAAGCCATGCTATGGGAAAAGTGCTGTGACTGGAGGCTGCTGCCCCAGCACTTCTTTCTGCTCAGGCTTTCAGGCACCTCATGAGGAGGACCCACGATATAAGACTGTTCTTGTCATCACAACCAAATCTGCCCAGATCTGGACACAGGGAACTGCTTTCTGTCCCTCCATTCCCACACTGGGACCTGATTGTCCTTAAACGGAGCTCAGTGCCCACAACATAGGTGACCAACGTGTGCTTTGGTCTACAGTGATGAGGTCTCTGAGCTTATGGAAATGGAAACTATGTGGAGATGAGAGCAGGAGAAGCAAGTATTTATGTTTTTAGAGCTCCATTGTTAAACCTTAATATTTTAGTGATTGTACACTTCATGGCACAGAGCTTTGCTGCCAGATTCAGCAATTGTGATGGATTGAACTCACATTTCCATTCATGTGTCTGCATTAAGCACTCTTTTTCTTTGCCCTCAAATGAATTTACTGTGAAGTGTGTTGGCAGGGTTACGGTAGCTGAAAAAAACCTTCTGTGATCTGAAATGTACTTTTCCATCAAAAAAGTTGTCACTGCCTCCTGGCAAATTAGTATCTTCCTCTCTGTATTCTCAACTCCACACCTTCCTCCCATGGTTTCAGGTTGTTTGTTTTGGGTGGTTTTTGTGTTTTTTGGGGGTTTTTTTGTTGGTTTTTTTTGGGTTTTTTGGGGGGTTTTTTTGGGGTTTTTTTGGGGTTTTTTTGTTTTGTTCTGGTTATTCCAACACTTCTTCCCAAAAAGGACAAACTCCTGTTTGCAAATGTTATGGAAATCAATTTTCTGAGAAGTATTTTAAAAACCCTGTATTGGGTATTTCCACACGTTACATATTTTTCAGCTGTTCAGCATCCATGCCCTGTATTCTTTTTAGCATTTTTTGAAGTGCTTGGAAAATTATTCCTGCACCAATGCTGACCTTCAGTGCTTTATTTTGTTCTCCTGACCACCTGGTCCACAATACGTACATCAAAGTTCTTCATTTGAAATAAGAAGGTTTTGGAAACAGGCTGGCTTAGCACTTGGCAACAAAATAATCAAATAAACCTTTTAATTTCTTTTATACCCTCCCAACCTCTCCATTTCAAAGACACTCAAAAACAATCTGTACATTGAGTGAACAGAAGTGTTTTTACTACAGAAATCCTCCCTCTTCCACATGGATTGTTGCAAGGACTTTTTGGATATCTGCCCAATTGCAACATTTTGGCCTGTAGGAAAACAAGCAACAGAAAGTGTGTTTGTTTGGCTCCTGATTCTCCAGTCATCTGGAACAGTGTTATTTGCCACTTGCAACCATAATTTCTTTTCCAACCAGTTCTTCAAAACATTCATTTAGACACATGGAAATAGAGAAAAAAATATTCAGATATACATATTTGATTTTTTTTTCTATCTTCCAGTTATTCCAACAATGCTAATTGAGTTTAGGTAAAATGAAAATCAAGTTTTTGCACTTCCAGCTTGAAGCAAAGCAGTGACCAACAAAAAATTCCAGTTACATCTAAACACTTAAGATTCATGGGAGCTAATATTAGTTAAATTTACTTTCATACTTTTATTTACTTTGCAATTGCTACTGTGTGCCAAATGCACACCATATTACTCAGGGACTGTAGCAGGTGTGTCCTCTGGAGCTAAGTGAAGACAAACAAGGTGTGCTCATCAAATGCTCTGAAATTAAGGGGGGAGGTGATGCTAACCCCAAGCAGATCTAGGAGCTATCCAACCTCATAAGTTTTTCCTTCAGCAGATTAACTTTCCTCTGCTATTACTAATAGCTGTGCAATCAAAACTCAAGGAAGAGTTTGTAATCTACTGGCAAGTAAATGCAGGAATGATGTCCCCATTGGCTGGTTTTGCATCACATTCATTTTAGTGCCAGTGGTCCCTCTTTTGTGTAAGACAATAATTTATCACTAGTAGCCACCAGTTTTCTCACCATCTGTAGATATTTTTTAAGATGTTTGTAAAAAGTACCCAAGCAAAATATCTGTCTCCTGTCTGTACCCTTCTTTTCACTATAATGTACCTTGCAGGTAGTATGAAGGCTGACTATAAATATAACTATAAAAGATGATGTGACATTACACTGGCTTAATATTCAAACTATAGCTTCTTATGAAAGATGCCAGGAAACTCTGGACTGAGGTGAAAATTCATGGAAAAAGCAGTGAATATGTCCACAGCCTGTTCTGTGAGCACCTGCTAAATGCCTGATCTGTCCATCCTGGATGTCCTGGATTCTGGCACATAGCTCTAAATTTAGTCTTCAGCCTGCAGGCCCTTTGAGAGTCCTCAGGGAGAGAAGTATTGGGGCTGAGGTGTTCTGAGCTGACTGGAGGACTGGATAACACTTCCTACTTGGCTGGAGCATCTCAGCCTGCAAACGTGTTGCTGTTGCTGCCCTTCTCAACACCTTCAAACAGTTCTTGGTTTCTGCTGATGAAGGGCAGACATGAAGTTGACTTTGATTTGGGCCATTTGCTCTCTGCCAGCATTTCTGTTTCAGATTTGAGAAAGTGTAGAATTTGGCTCTGGCTAGAGGTGGAAAGGCCAGATTTTGGCACACAGCTCTTTCTAGAACCATTAAGATTTCTGCTTTTCACACAAAATGGACATTTATTATTTTGTCCAGACTGCTACAGTGCCAGCCACAGTGGGGTCCTCCTCTGGGCCTTCTCCTGGGCAATCCTGCTTGAGAGATCAGATAATCTTATTTATGTTTCTCTTCCCTTCCAGATGTCAACAGTTGGCTGCTCACTTTTGGGTTCCAGCTGCACAATGTCATCCCCGGCTACCCCAAGCCAGATGTGGATGCAATGGAGCCATCCTATGAGCTAATCCACACACAGATGAAAACCCAAGAATGGGACAATAGCAAGGTATTCCATGTAACTCCATACTGTATCTCATGCCCTTATCAGCAAACTATCAATTTGCAATGTTGGTTGAAAAAGCTCTACCAGTATGTTGTGAGATGAAGAGTGAGTCAGACCCCATTCCAGTATTGAAATCTGACCAAATAATTACATATTAAGTTCCCTACTGCCATGGTGCTTTTCCCTGTGATGTTTTCTGGTGGTTGCTCAGTGAAGTGGTGTGCTACTGTTTCTTTCTCCTACAAGAGGCCCCATTATCACATACTGGGGGCTAAATTGAAGGCCTTTGCACTCAGGAATTTTAGAAGTTAAAAAAAAAAAAGTGAATCTTGATACAGAATAGGTTTATAAAGATTTTTTTTATTATTATTCTAGAAACTTATTAATTATGGTTTAAATTTTCTTAAACAAGAAGTCACTCTACTTCCATAGGAGACTGTTTTGCATTGCAGAGAGTCTCTCCAGAAAGAATTTTTTGATGATATTAAACTTTCATTTTACCTCACCAGGTTTAATTCCATGTAACTGTGTCCTGCTTTTAAAAACAGGTTTGTTTCCCAAGTCATTTTGGTAAATGCTGGTGCAAAATTCAGTGATAAAATTGTCTAGAAAAAAGCTTTTGCAGCCAATCATTTTTCCATCATCCTGTTGAGACTTACTGAGCTGAAAGATAGAGACAGCACTGTTAAAGGTTAGAACATGGGGTCAGGATTTGAGAGCCCTGGGTTAACTTCCAGCCCTACTGCTTATCGGTGTATAACCTTAACAGTCATTTACCTCTCAGGATTCTCTTTCATTTCATAGCCTGATTGTATTCTGGGGTGGCTTTTGTCTGTTTAGTCTGAATCCTCTTTAGTCTGAACTCCCGCTTGCTGTTGCTGTGTGTTCAGACATTGCAAGAGCAGTTAGGCACCAATGTGCTTGGGGAGATCAGGACATGCTTTCCACATTTCTGTTAATAAAACTATAACAGTCAGCAATGGAATTGATTCCAGCTGCCCTCCTAGCCTCTCTGTCTATGGCTTCACTGAAATTTTTATGTTCTGCAGCAGATTCTTCAAGTACACATCTTAAACCAAAAGGTCACATTTCCTGAACCACAAAAGGTATCCACAAATATACAAACAAATTACTGTAGATTGATAGTTGTCATGTGTCAGTCCATCATTGGTACTCAGCTTATAGCTATGTTGAAGACAAGTTAAAAAATACCAGCTTCAAGTTTAACATGAAACTTATATGAAGTGTCACTTAATAATTTAGGGGAAACTTAAAAAACTGTCTTTTGCTACCATGACTGGGTGGATGCTTGAAAACTATTACAGTGTAGTAACTCAGTTGCGGTTTGGAGCTCAGAGACTCCCTTTTGTTTCTTATTTCCTTCGATTAAACAATAAAATACTAATAGAAGTTACTTCTCTGATGAAAGAGAGCCTCAGAATTTTCCTTCCTGTCTGTTGGGATACAGTCTCCCTGGGCAAAGCTGTACAGGAGTAGGCAAACAGGAAAGGCTCACTCAGAGCCTGCACAGAAGACCATCTCTGTATTGGCATGTGCTGTAGATAATAATTCCCACAGAATCACTCAGAAATTACAATTACTGGTAGTGTTATTATATTAATATTTTATTAGTTTATTATGTATATTATAGTGTGTATATATAGATATAATTTTTCAATGTATATTATAGTATAATTATTTGACTTATTGAATAGCCAAATAACATGAGTGACAGCTTGAGGTGAAGACAGACCCTTGTTCATTACCGTCAGATGATCTGGAAATAAAATCAAGGAGAGCCCTCCCTTCTGTCCACCCATTTTAGGTGAATCTGCCTGACTGAGCAATAAGAAGAAAAGAAAATCTCCATGTCCCTGACAGGTTTTTAAAGTCAGAAGCTTCAGGGAGGACTGTGCAGGGCCCTCATTAAAAGAGGGCTTTATACATCTCATGCTTCCAGATGACTCCCTTTGCATTCAGATGTTGAAAGTTGAATTTAATCATGGCAGGCCATTTCAAATTATTCCCTTGTATTATGAGAGCAACAAAACATGAGCATTTTTATTTCGGTCTGCAGTTGCAGGATCATGCTGTGGTAGCATGATAGGAAGTGGCTCTTAGACTTTGTAGAACAGGATTCCCCTTGCTCTCTGTCACACCCAGCATATTGTAGGCACATATTTGCATATACCAAATTCATTCACATATGATACTTGAACACATGATTCAGTTTCTCCTATGCCTATCCATGCATCCAACACCAATGTTTCACATAAAGTTCTGTTCATTCCCAACCCTTTCAGGCATCAATACATGCTCCCAGACACAGTCCAGTCCTCCTTCTCACTGGTTGTTTCTGTATTTAATGAAGGATGCAGAAGAAAATAGAAACTTTTGAAAATTTCACATAGGAAATGACAAAATTAAACCAACATAAATAGAAGCACAGGAAAGATTTTCAGTTAATAAGACTGATCAAACTGAGGTATGCTATTGCAGAGCATACAGAATAAGCTCTAGATCTTTTGTCATTTAAAAGTAGCCTGGACAAGGCATTGATCAGTGAATGATGTACCACAACATTCTCATCTCCATGTCTTCTGATCCCTAATTTCTCTGAGTCACATACCTCCTTGTGATAGACAGAAATATGTTTGAGATACTCCACTGGGTTTGCTGATCAAAACTATGGCCCAGCAGACTGAGTCTGTTCTTTTATCACAGAGGAACAACTAAGGAGCACAACAGCAAACCAACTAACACCCATTAATGGCTGCTTCATCTCTCTTCAGAGTGCATAAACCAGAGGGCCCTAACATGTCCTTCCAAAATATTTTTGGTACTTGCCTTGCAGATCTGGAAGACAGGAGAGAAAATTCTGACTTGGATCATCCACCACCTCAAAAACAGCCAGCATGTCATAAACCTTGCACTAACCCCTTAAATCTCTGAAGCAACATTTAAAATCCAGTACTCCATTATGCAGCACTTTCCCTGCCTTCTCCTCCCCACAACTGTGAGGCTGTCACTAAATTGTTTGTTGAACAAGTTCAGTGTTATTGGCCACTGGGGGACTCTGGGTGACCTCTGGCATATTGGGGAACTGTGGCACCTGAATCCAATTTCTCTCCTGATTTTGGGGGTTTTTTGTTTGTTTTTTGGTTTTTGTTTGTTTTTTCTTCCCTTCCATTTTGTCTTGTTGAGCTGTCAGGTAGTTGTTGGAGCCAGAACAACTCTTATTTCTAGGAAGGGGTGTTTTGGAGTGAGCACTTGAATCATTATCTTCATCCTGTTGTAACTACCCTTCTCTCTATCCCATGGGCACTGTCTCCAGGAAGGGTCTTGTTTTCTGCAGTACCTTTTACAGGCTTTTCTGGAGATGCAATATTTGGCATCCCCTCTGGAGCAGCATTTTGCAGGCAAGGGCTGCTCTGGGATGCTCAGCCAGAAAGTGAGCTATAGGGGTCTGCTTTCAGGCAGAGCTTCTTCCAAGGACAATCTGTTTGAGGGAGTGGCTCTGCCAGTGTTCATCATTCAGGGAAGGCATCCTTACATTGCAGGTGTTTTCACCTGGGCTTGGATTGTCACACTGTGCAATCTGTCTATCAGCCCTCAGTTATGTTTTGCAAATGTAGTGGTCAGTTTTCAAAGGATCTAATGCAGGTAAAGGAGTTGAAGTCTCAAAGACATTAAACTCTTGAGGGTTTATGAAAATAGATGAGAAATCTGAAAAGTGATGAGCAAGAGGAGGAGGCAAATCCTCTTACTTCTCCAGTCTTGAAATCTGCCTAATTAACTCCACCTCATTATCCCCCTACCATCATGTATAGTGACAGGGTGGAGGAGAGACCTGTCCTCTAAGCCCCTGAGTTAGTGCTCCTGTTTGGCTCATTCCCAGCCAGGCAGCATCTAGAACACTGGCCTTGCTGGCCCATGGCTCACCTCTGCTGCACCACACGTCACCTCTTGGACAACCCAAGAGCCTGCAGTGCAGCTGTGCTGGTGGGTGCATTCAGAGACTTGTCTCCAAGTGATGGCCACGTGGAATATAGGGAGGAGGCTGATGGCTGAACAATGGTTTTGTTAATGGAGAGCTACAGAGTAAATAAAAAGTGGGCCTATAAAAAAGAGGGAGAGCAACTTTTTACACTGGCAAATAGGGATAGGTCAAGGGGGAACAGTACAGGTATAGATTAGATGTTAGGAAGAAATTCTGTACCCAGAGAGCAGTGAAGCAGTGGCACAGATTGCCCATACAAGATGTGGATACCTTATCCCTTGGATTGTTCAAGGCCAGGTTGGATGGGGCTTTGGGCAGCCTGGTCTAGTGGGGGGCATTCCTGGCCATGGGGGGAGGGGGGGGGGGCAGTTAGAAGATAATCTTTTAGATCCCTTACAGACCAAGCCTTTATGTGATTGTGTTGTAATAAATAGGAAGGAGTTAAAAATTAATCATATATCAGAGAAATCATAACTTCCAAACCTTTTGGAAAAAGAAGCTTTCTGCATTGTAAGCCATATGGTGGTAAGAGAAACAACTGTCTGTCTGTAATGGCACAAGGATAGAAAAATCTTGGAAACATGTTCACGTATTTCACATCTTGGATCCTTGATAGGAAATTAAAGCTTTCAGTCTCACACTGGAAGGCGGTATTTAAAAACAACAGATGATAGGATCTGGCAATGGTATTTCAAATCCTCAAGAGGTGCTGGCAAAGTGCAAGAGGCTATTCAGAGATTCCAGTAATGTGCCGCTCTCCTGAGCTTTGTGCAGCAGAGAACAAATGATGAAGGTCATTCTCATCTCTCCAAAGGGTTGTTACTAGATAAAGTGAAATGTTACCTAAGGACATCTGATTAAAAAAGACTGTGAGGAAAAACAAACCCAGCATATTTGTCACTCACATCAAGCAACAAATATTGAAATAAAATAGCAATGAATTCACTTCTTTCTTCTGGTAAAACTGGTTTATAGATGCTTTGGTTTATAGTTGCTAAAAGCGGTAGCAATTTTTAGAGAATAACACATGCCACTGCAGTTTTGGATGGAAATTTTCTGTTTCTTTTCCTTTCCAGTCATTGAAATGAGCTCTAAGATTAAACAGAAATGGTAAATTCAAAGTCAGGGACACACTGCCTCTTTGAACTATGTATAATCTGTTTGCCTCCACCCTCTTTATATTCACAGCACAGCATACACATTGGCTGAGGGTTTTTTCTGTTGGATGTGTTTGCTTTTCCTTTTAACGGAATACTGTTCCCAAATACAGACTTCTATCAAAGAAATGCACTCAAAAAGTAATTTCAAAGTAATACTGGGCTTGTTTTCAAGGTAACAGAGATGAATTTAGTTATTGAAATAGTTGATGGCTAAGAGTTAAGTTTGAGCAACCTAGTGTAGTGGAAGGTGTCCCTGCCCATGGCAGAAGGTTTGGAACTAGATGATCTTTAAAGTTCCTTCCAGCCTAAACCAGTCTGTGATTCTATGTGATGATGAATGTTCAGTATTACATCTTTGCATGTCTCATTTCCTACTTCCTTGTGTGAAAAAAGGTGGAGAAAGCTCAGAAGTAATCAGTCCTAAATAGCAAACCCTTCGGTTGTGCTTTTGTTCTTCATTAAGACACATGAGAGTAGGTCTCTGCCTGTGAATTTTGATATATGGTAGTGTTCAGATCCACTGGTTTGTTGGGGCAACCTTATTTGGAGGCACTCATACAGGATCTTCACCCAATAATTCACCTAATAATAATTTCTTATAATGAAAAACATACTAGAGTTCCTGCAGATCATCAAAAATAACATGATAAAGACAAAATTGAAGGAAAACAAGGGCAATTTCTGATAGAAATTTTTTGTCTGTACCCAGTATTGCCTGACCTCTCTGAGCTCCCCTCCCCAAGGTGATAATCAGTAGATGGTTCTATTTATTCCAGGGACTCTCTATCACTCACCTACTCATAAACAAGGTGATGTATATATAGATGGCGATACATAAGTGATCACAGGACATAGCAATGTAGCACAGAAGACCTGATTTACATCCTTGAGTGAGCAGTGATTTGGTATGAGTGCTGAGAGAGGCCTTTTCCCATCACTGGTAAATGTTACTGAGGCAAGTTGGAAAGGCAGCATGACATACAGATTGGTGAAGGGACCACCTAGAGTCAATTTCTATGAGATACACCCAAGAAGAACTCTCCATTTAAAGTTCTTTGAAGAGGAAATAGCTAATTACCAAGGCTGTGCAGTGTGCATTGTTTAAAACACTAAGTGTTTTATGGAGCCTAGAAGCCTAATTGTTCCATGTCCATCATCACTGACATCTGCATTAATTACATCCATTTTTTGCATAATTAGAGCACTTGTGCAATTGGGAGAGAAGTTGGGCTTGGTTCCCTATCAGTCTGTTAATTATATTGCTCTCTAGGGGGTGGGTGAGGTGCCCCACAGGCAGGATGGAGAAAACCAGAAGGAGCTACTTTTTTCATAGGAAACTGGTTCCTGCTCCACCTACTATGCTGTCAATCAAAAAGGGAAAAGGAGAAGGTGCACCAGCCTGCTCAGCACTTTGAATAAAAGTAATTTCTGGGAATTTTAATGTTCTACAACCTAAAATGTGCTCTTGAAATTGTGTTCCTCTATTCCACAATAGTTTTCTCTTTTATCAGTCAAAACTGCTCATAACTTCTGAGCAAGTTGCAATGCTCAATCCTTTTTTTTTTTTTTTTAAATACCTTGGAAATGGGCAGCATGGAAATGAGGTGGCTCTTCATCATGTTACAAGTCTTGTGTGAGAGGTCCACACTGAAATGAGTCATCTGAATCGTTTTCTTGCACCCAGGATGTGAATTTCTAGTTCATGGAGAGTTTGAGGCAATATCCTTCATAGGTGTTGAATTTCCTCAAATACTTGGAATGGAGCAAATTTGTAGCCTATTTTTAATCCTGGGTGTCATTACATTATTGAATTGAGCCATTGGCAGTGCCAGGAGAGTTTTGTCATAGAATCCTCTTGCTCCTGTGAAATTTGAGCAAATAATTGTTAGTGAGGAGGAGAAATGTAAGAAGCCACCTCTTCCACAAATTGATGGGAGCATTTCTAGAGCATTTTGCAGTATTATGAGCTGCTGACTTGCTGTGTGCTTGCTTCATTATACACTAACAACAAAAGTGACTTTGCATTGCACTGGACTGCAAATTATCTGGGCTGTTATCTCTCAGCAGTTTTGCTTCAATATGGGGCAAAACTTGAGCATCAGGCATGGTTGGAACCTGGGAAATTGTAGAGGGTTTGCAGGAAGTAAGTTTTGGATTTTATGTTTTCCTTGAGTTTAGCACAACCTGCTTTTGCCAGGCTGAAATGGAATAGAGAGAGGTTATGGCCACTTTGAGGGTCATACAGGGCTTTTGAAGGCAGCACAAGGAGTAACAAAGTGGAGTTAAAATAGAAGAAACTTCTACAAATACTTCCACACTTACCAGAAAATCTGAAAGCATTTGGTAAAGCATCATGGCCACAAGACTAATTGTTTCTTTTATGCAAAACAATACTGAAACACAACCTAACTATGTGTCCAAACTCAACCCCCCCACCACTGGGGGAAAAAAATCTTCTGCCTCTACATCTTGCAATCTATGAGATTAAATACAGTTCAGTTTACAGAAACAGTCAGAATTACAGGGAGACAACATGTCTCTTCCATGAAAAGGAATTTAAATTTTGAAAAATGTGATAAGGGAAAAAAAAAAAATGGAGTTCCTCATTACATGTTTCCAGTATGTTCTGCTCTCCAGCATCCTAATAATGCCTTTGGGTCATCAGGTTTCTCTTTCTAATATGTTGTTCTCTTCTTTCTCTCCCTGTTCAGTCCATTTTGGGGGTCCAGTGTGAAGTGCAGAAGCAGCTGAAGGCCTTTGTCACCCTGGAGCGCTTCGAACAAATCTACAGTTCCAGCATCGCTGGGTGCCGGCACGTCAAGAAGAACAAGAACTTTGCTTCTGGAGGCTCCATCTTTGGCAAGGGCGTCAAGTTTGCCATGAAGGATGGGCGTGTGGCCACTGATATCATCAGCATGGCCAATGAGGATGGGCGAAGGATTGCAGCCATCCTGAACAACGCCCACTACCTGGAGAACTTGCACTTCACCATTGACGGGGTGGACACACACTATTTCATTAAGCAGGGACCATCGGAGGGCGATCTATCCATCCTGGGCCTCAGCGGTGGGCGGAGGACCCTAGAGAATGGTGTGAATGTGACAGTGTCCCAGATCAACACAGTGCTGAGTGGGAGGACTAGACGCTACACGGACATCCAGCTCCAGTATGGTGCATTGTGTCTAAACACGCGCTACGGGACCACCTTGGATGAGGAGAAGGCACGCGTCCTGGAGCTGGCTCGACAGCGCGCCGTCACCCAAGCTTGGTCCCGGGAACAGCAGAGACTGCAGGATGGGGAGGAGGGTATTCGCTCATGGACAGAAGGGGAGAAGCAACAAGTGCTAAACACAGGCCGGGTACAGGGCTACGATGGCTATTTTGTGATCTCAGTGGAGCAATACCCTGAACTCTCAGACAGCGCCAACAACATCCACTTCATGAGACAGAGCGAAATGGGCAGAAGGTGACAGAGAGGGTCAATGCGGTGACTTCTTGCCAAAGACAGCTACTCTTTTGTGGCCACTTACCTGACTGTGTTGTACTCAATCCTTTTTCTAAACTGAACAAGGTGGGGGGGGTGGTGGGGGGGAGGAAAATAGGAAGAGAAGAAGTAATACGGTTGCACTGTAACTCATGCAACATACTTTTTTCCCACTTTAAGTTGGCCTTCATGCATTTTTTGTAGTGAACGGAGGTATATTTTGCTGTAGTGTGATCACAGTGAAATTTACTGTCTCTTGTCCTTTTTTTTTTTTTGGTTTGGTTTTGGTTTTTTTTGTTCCTTTTCCCTCCTCTTTGTGAGGAATTTGAAGTGGGGAGTCATCAACGTATGTCCTTAGGTGTAAGCGCAAAATGGGTGTCTGTGCTAATTTGTGTCATCCTAACCCTTTCTGATTTGGGGCAGGGACATAGCCTTCTACCTGGAACAGGGGGAGCCCATGGCGTGCCAGAGAGCTCTTCCCAGAAAGAAAGGAGATGGAAGACAATGCTCATTCTAATACTCTGAAAGTGACCATCTGAATCATGTGCCTCAAAAGAGACCTTACAAGCAGTTTTCACATTTCACTTGGGACATAAAGTGTTTCTTCGGGGGCTCCTGCTGAGCAGAAGTAGATTATAGAAGCAAAGGACCTGATTATATTACTTTGCAAGATGATTCTCTTCCTTCCTGAACTAGAATAAAAAAAGAAAAAAAATCAGTCTTTTTTTCATTATGAGATAGATACTTATGGGGGGGTTTTGTGTGTGCGCAAATCCTGGTTTTAGTTACATAACCTAGCAAAAGCCAAGAAAAGGGACTCCTGCTCTACTGAGAAAAGCTAAAATAAATCCTCTCTCATATGTAGAGCTGTTCTATAGGTGGATTTAATGCACCCATGTTGTACATTTGCTAATGGCATAACTTCATTAAATGTATAGTGTTTCAGTACATGAGGCTACGTGTTTAACAGTCCACTGTGCTGTATCTGATAAAACCAGTTAATTTTTAGGAAGCTGATTTGAATTTAAAAGTAGTTATAGTATCTCAGTGACATACCACTAAAAATTAGAGCCAAATCCTGCTTTTCCTGATTCTGGAGCTTGTATTTATTGGCTGGAGAATGCAGTTTGGAGTAGCATGCTGCAAGGTCATTTATGACTATGGCAGATAAATGTCTCCTGGGGACTTTGGCAGCAGGGATTTTAAAATGCTTAATAAGTAGCAACAGCTTGTGCGTGGTAGGACAAGAAGGAGAATATTGAAATCAACTCTCTCACTGTTTCTTATGCGAGTTCACATTTAATGGAGAGCTCACTTGACTGTTAGCAGGGGCAAGGGGGAGGTTCAGTGGAAATGCCCACTACAGAGAGGACCAAGTGTTTTAATAAGAAACTGCTGACAAAGTTGCTCGGCATGCTAATGTCATTTTTATTCACATAACCTCTGTGTTCTGGTATTTGAAAGAGTCCTTGAAACTCAAGGGAGCAAGGAAATGAGCTCAGCATCCCCTTCCCTGACTAAAACAGTCCTGTGCTGTTCCTTCAGGCAGAAGTGTTATCCCACCTCTTAATGTAGCTCTGGCTGGAGGTGGCCAACCCTGGTCCCAGATAGGTGTCTCTATCATACTGATACCTGCACATGTCCTGACTCTAAAAGCTCTCTTGAGTCTCTCTGGAAACAGCTCAGTCCTGTTTTTTTGGTTTGGGTTTTTTTTTTCTATTCCATCACCTTTGGCTTTTCCCAGTTCTGAAGCAAGATAATCCAAGACAAGTCCATGCCAAGGCTGTTTCCTTACTTGGAGTTCTACAATGCACCTCTGTACTCAGAGGCAGCTCCTCTGCACTCATGCCACTACCACTGCCATCCTCCAGTACACACAGACACTCCTCTGCAGGAACTCACCCCCAGATACAGTGGGAGCATGTGTTGGCCATGTAGTCCTCGAGCAGCGAAACATTGGCAGCTCCGGTGCTCTCACAGTTTCTCCATAGATGCTGGCTGCCAGCTCAGTCTGTTTCCTGGCATGTCTGTTTCCAGGGTACATGCCAGGAGGAAGGTGATGGGATGGAAATTCCACTAACAGGCTGTTCCTCCTCCAATTCTGAGTCCTTAATACCTTTGACTGCGTGGCCATGACCAATGGTATGGGTTTGATTTTATGGTTGTTTCTCCTGCTTGCAGCAAGGGCAGCGATGCTGGTCCCAGCACTGTACTCTGAATCACCCCTTGCAGCACACAATCTTTATTACTTTGGCAAAATACAAAGGAGCGAACCACAGGCAGCTGGAAAGGGTATCCAGTTCTGGCAGAGACAGGTGGGAGAGGAGGTCTTGGCCAGACTTGCTCCAGGCTTTGGCAAGGGAGCAGTTGCTTTGGCAGCTGCTGACAGGGATGGTTAAAAAGCCATGGCATTGCCACTTGTATGGCTGATATGAAGCACTTGGTAAGCCCGGGTTGCCCTGAGGATGCACAGGTGGGGCCAGGGGCAGTGTTAGCAAAACCAGCAGTAACCACCTACTCAAAGGAAGCAGCACTTTCTTGCCAGTGCTGTCCAGCTCCATGCTCCCCCCACTCAAAGTCACACCATGGACAAATCCCTCTTAAAACCTCAAGCTTGTGATGGCTGGGAGTATCTGAAACAGCATAAATGGAACAAAAAGAGACCTGCAAGATGCAGGGTCAAAAGGTGTGAATCCCTGGTAAAGACCAGCAGAACAGAGAGAGTTAAATGTCCCTCCCATCTACACTGCCCCACTCGGAGCAGCTCCGAAGTAAAGTAGTGCTCCTGTATCCATTCCTGTCCATGTGTTAAAATGCTAAAAGGAGCAGTGCAAGAGTAAATGGGCCATGTTTCCACGGAGCCAAGAAAAGGGATTAAAGTGTAAAATATTCCTTCTGGAACCCTGCCAGACTGAGATGGCACCTCTACATAGACTCTTCATGTTATTACATGAGCTAATGACTTTGAGGGCTTCACCCATTTTTCAGTCCTGCCAGTCCTGCCATGTTTGTCCAGCATGCCCAGAGCCAGGAGCCCAGAGCTCTGCCATGGCCAAGGCAAGACCCTTGTGTTGTATTTTTCTGCATCCTCAAGCAGCACTGGGATGTGACTGTGCCTGTCTGCCTGCCAGGTCCATCACGGTCTTCTCCTGTGCCTGCACCCAGTGTGGGAACTATGGACATTGGGTCTAAAAGGAGGGGAAAATATATATGTAGAAGTATATATATGTATATGTTGCTCTATTCTATCAAAACAAACATTTAAAAGAAATGGCTATCTAATATTGGGAGCAAACCTGTCCAAAGACAGCTACTGCATTCCTGAATCCTCAGCCTCTGTGAAAGCTTTCCACTTCACCTAGATGGCAAAACAACATTTTCAGTCCTGAAGCCTAAATTTACCCCTTCATTAGTGAAAAAATGCTTTTTCTGCAGGATCTCAAGTGCATTTCTGTGGAATGGGCTGCAAACATAAAGGTTGTGCCCTCATCATTCTGCTGTCCATGAGCATTTCCACTCTACTGATGACCCCATCACCCCTTCCCAGCCTTTTGTTGTCCCATGGGCCTCTCCATGGAACCAGTCTAGCTGCCTGACCCTTCTTGCTTTGCTTGTGTGCAGGTGTGTAGTAATTTATTACTTCCATAAGAATGGAAGGTCCTGGGTGCAAATCCCACAGCACTAATCCTCTATCATAGGATCAGAGACTGGTTGGGGTTGGAGACTGGTTAGGGTTGGACCTTAGAGATCATTCAGTTCCAACCCCCTGCCATGGGTAGGGACACCTTCCACTAGACCAGTTTGCTCAAAGCCCCATCCAAGCTGGCCTTGAACACTTCCAAGGATGGACTATCCACAGCTTCTCTGGGCAGCCTGTGCCAGTGCCTCACCACCCCTCATAGGAAATAATTTCTTCCTAATATCTAATCTGCTCTCTCTGAAGCTGTCCCCCCTTATCCTGTCACTCCATGCCTTGTCCAAGGTCCCTCTCCAGCTCTCTTGGAGCCTCTCAGGCACTGGAAGGCTCTCTAGGGGCTTCCCAGAGTCTTCTCCAGGCTGAACACCCCCAGCTCTCAGCTTGTGTCCATAGCAGAGGTGCTCCAGCCCTCTGAGCATCTTAGTGGCCTCCTCGGGACTTGCTCCAATAGCTTTCTTGTGTTGGGGGCCCCAGAGCTGGATGCAGCACTCCAGGTGGGAATCTAGTTAGGGCAGAGCAGGGGGGCAGAATCTCCTCCCTCTCCCTGCTGCCCAGGCTGCTGGTGATGCAGTCAAGGACACACTTGGCTTTCTGAGCTGTTGAGTGCAAACTGATGGGTTGTGTTGAGCTTCTCACTGAACAACCACCCCCAAGTTTTTCTCCCTAGGGCTGCACTCCATCCATTCTCTGTCCAGCCTGTATTTGTGCTTGGGATTGCCCCAGCTGAACTTCATGAGCTTCACACTGGCCCGCCACTCAGGCTTGTCAAGGTCCCTCTGAAGGGCATCCCTCCTGTTCAGCATGTCAACAATTACTCTAGATGCTGTTTCAAAGGCCCATTCAAAGGCATGGCAGATGATCTTCTAGGGAAAATATCACTGTGCTTTAAGTCTCACATGCTTTAAGATTTGATTTTGAAAAGTCATTTGCTTTCTTGACTCCCAAAAAGAGGACTAAGCCCTCACCAAAAGGAGTTCCCTACCAAAATACTAAGGTGTAACCACTTACTTTCAACTCTGGTCTTGTCTCCAGTCCAAAGAGGGGCAAGAAGGTTCCTGACCAAATCTCACAGTTCAGAGGAGAAAATCCAGTGCTCTGGAGCAGAGGCTGCATCTCTCAGTGAGCACAGTGAGAAGCAACAGCTCAAGCCTTCAGTAACTGGAGCTGGCACTGAAACATGCTCTGTTTGAAGGGACAACAGGGATAGGACCTACTTGGTGTGGCATCCAAACATGAGCAGTGCCATGAGGACTCTGCAGCTGGAAAATATCTTATGTACTCAGCCCAGGGGGGAGAGGAACAAGATTAATTAGGCATCATGAGAAATGCCACATTTGCTTCCTCTGAGATCTTTATTTGATTTTATTTTTTCCCTTTCAACTGAAGATTGGCACTTGGAAAAATCATTAAGCAGTGGTTACCAGGGGGAGTCATGCAGCTCATCATATCTTTGTCATCACAGCTATTGATCAGAGCCACAGTGAAAATGGGCCAACAATACTAAATAACACCAGGCAAGAGCTGATGAGATGCAGGTCATTAAAAGCCTGGTGCTTGTTTCAGGTTTAGAAGACACAGATGACTGGGAGCAGTTCCTGAGACATCATTTGGTTTTAACTTAGGAACAGTGAGGGATTTCTCTAATATAT
Organism: Regulus satrapa; assembly: GCA_013396955.1. Taxonomy (NCBI): domain Eukaryota; kingdom Metazoa; phylum Chordata; class Aves; order Passeriformes; family Regulidae; genus Regulus; species Regulus satrapa. The sequence goes on along the minus strand of VWZN01012777.1, from coordinate 5,087 downwards.
CTGTAGTTGCTTTATTGAGTGTAGGGACCGGCATGAAATTCTGCTCAGTCTATTATACAGACAGTGTAACCAGAATAAATCAAAACTGTTAAAAAAAAAATCTAATAAAGTACTTTTTCAGCTGTGACTTGTAAGTGTCACTGTGATGGATGGCAGCGCAATCCATAATGCAAAGACAAGGCTCTTAACATGAAATTTTAGAATTCAATTTTACAATTTACAGAGAGGGCCCCCTCATATTTATGGCACAGCAGTCTGTTTTGATTCAATCTCAGCGTAATTGAAACCAGAGGCAGGGATCATGGTTAGTCTTATGGCTGCCTTTTTAAAGGGTAGGAGAAATGACTGCCTGTAACATTAATAACAGAGCTAGGGAGATTGCTTTGCTTGTTAAATCTTACTCACTTTATCTCTTCACCCTGGTGGCACTGTCAAACCTGGTGCATATGGATACTGTGCCTCCATGCCAGGGATGCATTTGATGGGATAAAATCTGACTGCCATGTGGTCAGCAGCATCCTCCATCCCACAGTGAACATGACCTGGGGCATTTTTGCTCTTGTAGCTACAGTTCCCCGCAGGACAAGCTAGTTTTTCAGTACCTTTTTTTAATTATAATCACTGATTTTATTATGATTACTAAATAATCCTCCCTTACACCAAAGAATTTTCATGAGTTTTGTAAAAAAAAAAAAACCAAACCTCCCCCCCCTCCTTCCCCCCACACCTTCCTTGTGTTTGCTTTTTTGGGGTGTTTTTGTTTGTTTGTTTTTTGTTTTTTTAA
>VWZN01012775.1:1288-17906 GCA_013396955.1 Regulus satrapa | reverse complement strand
CATTTTACTTTCCTTCAATAGTCATTCTTTCCTTATTCTTATTTGTTCTTCAATTCTTTGACAGCTCTAGAGATAGGTCCAAAACTGAAAGTGCCTTTGGAGCTCTGTTGGCCTTTCTGCTTTTTTAGTCAGTCCACATAATAAGTTAAGGTACCTTTGGTGGTTCTTTGAGACCTTTTAAGAGGTGATACTATCATTCTCTCTCCCTGTTTAGTTCATTACTCTGAGATCTACCTCCATGGCTAACTGATTTGTGCTCAGATTTTTTTTTGTAACCCTTTTTTTTCCCTAAACAAAGGAAGTTACTTTTGCTAAAGGATGGGTGTGTGTAGCAGTCATCACTTAGAATGATAAAACGAGTGACCCTGATCATTAAAAGGTAAATTTACCTTTTAATAGGTAAAATTATTTTCTAAACATTGTAGTGAAATGTATTTAGCAAAGATATCCCAAATTTATAGCTGAAAATTGCTGAAGACATGCAGCTTTCAATGTTTCCAAGGTATGCAGTCTTCTGGAGGTGCAGATATGTGTCTGCTGAAGTTTAAAAAAATGCTAGCTTTCATGCTTGTACAGTATTGAAAGTCAGTGATATGCAAGGATCTTTTGAAGGATCTGCAAACGTGACTAGATGCTTTAATGAGAGCTTAAAATCTCATGGCTCCAAGAGGCACAGCTCCAGATCAAGCAAGAAATCTTTTGGAGTACCAGGAATTGAAGCCTTCACATGTAGCCGTGGCATTAGCTGCAAACTCGTATTTCCTTCTCTTTGATAATCACAGTTTGAATCCAGTTTTAATGAAGGTGCAGGATTACAGTTATTTTATCTTAGCTGGTTTGTTAATTCCTGGTTGACAACACATTTTCTAATACCAGAGTAATAACTTCAGCACATATAGGAACTGTAATCATGCCAAGACATCCTGTCAGACTTTATAGAAACCACACAGGAGTTAAATAGGACCGTGTGCAAGGCCAGACTAGAAAGTAGAAGCCAGATAAAACATTTGAGCATTCAGATTTGATTAAAGGGCACACAATTGGCAGCATTCTTGATCTCTCAGCTGAGAATTACATTGTGAAGAGGTGAGGCAGCACCATGATATAATATAATTTAATGTGGAAGAGCTGATATTTCATTAGCAGCCAATGATTTGGAAGAATGTTTTCCACACATTGCTTTTGAATAGGTTATGTATTAAATCCATGTAACTAACAGTGCTTAACTAGGACTGAAGGATGGTTACAGCATCTGTCATTGACAGATTCCAAAATGACTGTCTTGGAGAAAGAAAAATGAGATGTCTTGGGAATTTGACTAATATTGGCTAAGAAAGTTGTTTTGACTGGTGACTTCAATATAAGAAATTCTGTAATACTGGGGCTGGTTTTGGAAAGCAGGAAAACAGTTATTTGCTGATTTTTCCAGGGTTTGGACACTTCATTTCTAGTTGGTAAGTTGTGAAAAAGAGTTTTCTTTTAAGTATGGAGGTTATTATAGCTGTTTTTATTCTTGGAGAGTAAGTCTTTGCATTTATATGTATGTCCTTCAGAATTTTGATAAATTTTAGTGTTCAACCCATCAAATATCAAGGAAGCAGGAGTTTGGGTGGGACTCCAAAATTTGGTGGGTTTGAACAGACCTCATAGGTGGCTTATGTATTTCATACATTCTGGATGTTTACTTGGTTTTCAGTTAACCTAGCAGATTCTATAGCTATCCTTCTGTCTCTCCATATTTTGCCCACTGTCCTTCCCCCTTTCCCTTTCTCCTTTTCTCCCTTTCTCTCTTTTTCTCTTTCTGGATGTGTCTTGACATTGTGGTGATCTTCTTAAGCTGTGGTTTCTTTCATGCAGTTCATTTTAAGCATTTTAAATGAACTCCTTAACATTTATTACATGTATTACAATGTATTAAATGTTTGATAACACCTCCTATCTAGGTTCAGTAGTACTCTTCATTAGTGCTCCTGCAGCTGTTGGGTAAATACAGTTGTACCATACCCAATAGACAGCCTCAACATCTGGAGGGACTCAGAAGATGACTGGCTTGTTATGTAAAATTATTTGTTACATAAAACAATTTGTGAATTGTTTGTCTAGGTGAAACAAAAGTCTGTCAGGCCAGGATCTGGGAGCAGAAGCCTTGAAGTGCCTGCAGGACATGGAGGGCACCAAGGTGTAGCAGCACAGTAAGTACAACTCCTCCAACACAAGGCCTCCATTTTCAGCAACCTGTAATTAAAAAACTCCTGGTTTTTAATTTAATAGCTTGGATTTTTTTTTTTTTTTTAGTCTCCTATCAAGCAGCCCAGGTGCTTCGTGGATGCCTGTACATCACAGTGCCCCATGGCAAGGATCTCCAAGGCTTGATTGAAGCGATGAATGCCCATTTGAGAGGGTAAGCAGGGGACACATGCACCACTTGGGTTGTGCCATTTGCTTTGCCAGTCCTTGGGACCTCAAAGATTGGGCAAAGACTGTTCTTTCATTTCTCCAAGTGGAATGAAAGTTTTAGGTCCCTCCTAGCAAACCCTTCTACCCAGATTAAAGAGACCTTTCTTGTCTAGTTACTCCTTGGGCAGACACTGTACCCTGATAATCTGTTTTGCTCCTTCTAGCTTCATCTATTTTGCATATAGGTCCAGAATTAAATGCAGCATCCAACACTCCTGTCCCATGGATTTGCAGTGAAGCATATCACTCTTTCCTGTTTTTTGACAGTATCCTTTTTCTTAAGCACCAGAGTTGTAAGAAATTAAGGCTTCTCACCACCCTTTAAACCACTGACCTGAGGTGAAAGCAATAGGAAGTTCTCTCTTTGTAAAATCGCAGCTATCATAGTGTCTTCTCACAGGCTGGGTATTAAATTGTCTTATGTTGCTATCTGTCTTTATGTTGAATCATATAAATTGTCTACAAATTAGTGAAGCTTCAGACATTATACCTTTTCCTAACAGATACTATGAATTATTTAAATATTAGTATATTCTGTGAATATAAATATTTATATTAGAGGGGCAATATGAGCCTGCTTTAAGCCTCAAAATATAAAGAGAAATTGCTACTCTTTGGACAAACTTCTGTGTTTTTGTACAAGTTCAAATTTCAGGTCAGAATCATGACAAAATAAGAGCACACATCATCCTAACAGCAATGAGCCCCTTGTCTGTGCATAATAGTCTATCTCATGGGTGTAAATAGCTATTAATTAATTTAAAAAAATCTGTAATTTATCCCATTCAAAAGAAACAAAAGATTGTTTGAGATAAACAGAGACATTATTTATATTTTGAATGCCTACATTAAAAAATGGACTATTTATTTTTATGTAGTATGTTTATTTTTATTGGTACATTGGTATGTACCTATCAAAAGGACAATTTAGAATATGTAAAATTATGTACAATTATTTAAAATAGGTATTATTTTATAAGTACTATATCAGTTAAAAGTACTTTCTAGCTTTGGATAAAATAGATTTCTTAATATTAGTTACCCTTCTCTCAGTACATATTATCAGCATTCAGGGATGCAGTAAAACTTGCCTTCTAATTGAGAAGAGATATTTTGATGTATGTTATCTCTAGGGGACCCTGCAGAAATCATCAGTGTTTCGTGAGGCATCTTAGCTTGCTCCCAATATTGTAGCTACACCATAGATTTTAATTTTCTTTGCAAAAGGTTTAGTTTATGATTTTTTACATGGATTTTTTTCCCCTAATAGAAACTGATGGTCTGAAGTTCAGTATAAAAAAAACCAAAAAAACCAAACAAAAAAAACCCCATTGTTATTTTTTCCAGTTTTAATGGACTAGTAATGTATGACTAGTCAAGTCATACATTATGGATATTTTGTAACATTTACAAGGGACATGGAAATGGATGTGAAAGAAATGAAAGATAAAAATTATAGGAATAGGGAAAATATTGTAAAATGTCAAGTCCATTTTAATTACTGCAACTCTCTTACTTATTAGCTTACTTTCCAACACAAAACTACTCTCTTCAGGAACTTTCAAAAATCTATTGCTAAAAATATTGTATTTTATAATATACCAACAATTAACAAATATAATATACCAGCAATTGCATCCACCAATTTTAGCATCCCACAGATACTAAAATCTGTGGGTCTGCATTCTCCTTGATGTTCAAGACTTGCCTGCTTTTTGTTTTGTTTCTTAAAATTAAGCAAATGCATTTTCGGCCATCATGACTGTTTTAAGTTTGTGTGATCCTGTGGGATATGTTTTGTGAGTAGTCAGGAGCATCACTGCGTCTCTTGCAGACAACATCGTAATTTAGAGTTAGCCACCTCCAGGGAGCTTAGCTGTACCTTTGCATGGCAAGGCACAGGCTTGCTCTTGTTCCCTTTGTCAGGAGGATGTATCTTCAGCTCATGTTTTTGGCCAGCTGTTAATATTTTCCTGTCGTGTTGGGGATGGCGGTTTCAGGTTCTTCAAAGGAGCTGAGGCATTTGCCGTTTGCTATAAGGCTTTATTTGGAGAGAGGCATTCATCTGAAGGCTGAGTTCTGAGTTGAAAGAGTCCACAATAAAGTCCATAAAATCAGCTCCCGTGCTGGGAAGGCCCTGGCAGAGTCCCTGGGCTGGGGGACTCGCCTGGCATGGGTCCATTTGGCTCTGATCTTCTTCTTGTCCTCCATAGCGTGCAGAGGAGGATCCAGGGGTGCAGGACAACAGGGTGCAGGAGCCAGGAACCAGAAGCCAGGAATGTAGCTATGCAGGGATCCAGGAGCAACTCTTGTCACCCCAATACCAGGGGTTTTTATTTCTAAATTAACTACTAAGTTGAAAACATGATTCTAAACAAAACTTACTACACCTATCAGAAATTAATTTCTAACATACAAAAAAGTCTGTTTCTCTCTACACATATTTACACATATTTTCTATCCACATATGTAATTTCTATCTGTTCCATCTTAAAAATATAAAAAATATTCTATGCAAACAATCTATCTTATTAACATAAATTAAAAAAAAAAAATTCTCCTAAAACGCAAACAATATTCTCACTCTGTTTTTGTTATATCTTGGAAACAGGCCATAGAACCAGGCAATAGGGATTGTCAGAGTTTCAAAGGCTTTCTATTTTTTCTAAGGTACTTAAAGTATTTCTAAAATTAGGACATATTCTACCTACCTACTCACTTATCTACCTAAAATGACAGCTAGAAATTGTGCTTATATCTTCGCTCTATGTCCATGCAGTCCAATACATCCCAATTTCTCTAATTATTTAAATTCAATGTCTGCATTCCTTTCCTCCTCTGAGGAGTTCAGAGAAACTCCTGCCTCTTACATGCCAACATTTTCCTGGTTTCAGCTGTCAATTAACTAATTTTAATTAACTAAGTGAGCAGTTATATTACCCCGGTTATGAGCACCCTAAAATAAAGCATACACCAAATTTTTCTGTGAGAAACCAGAATGTTTTTGTTGAGTGTTTTCTGGGTGAACTGATGCAGTCTATGTCCTAGCAAATAAGAAGACACTCTGCTTGATGATGATAATACCTAACACTAGATAGTGTTAAAGTCATTAGTGGCAGTGTGTTGTCTTTGTTAATAGTGACTCTTGTAGAACATCTTTACTGCATTATGATAAGCATTCAATATAATTATTTATGCTTTTGGAGTAAAAAAAAAAAAAATACAAGCTTGTATTATTCATGGTTTAGCTCCTTCATGTCTTAGAGGATATTCATCAAACAAAAGTCAACAAATGGTTTACAAAGAACCACAATAAGAAACAGATTTTACTCTTGTTCTGTGCTCAGGTCGGTGCCATTCTCTGGACTGTAATCTGATAACACTGGTTCAACTCTTATGTAGAACACAGCCAGCTGGTTGGATTTCTCCTGTGACCTTAAAAGAACATCATTAACATGACCCAGCATTTTTGAGCTGATAAAGACCAAATGATCAACTGAAATACTTGAAGCAAAAATCCTGTCCTATTTTGTATGACTTGATATGTCTGAGTTTGAATGTTAGCTTTAGAGTTTCCATATAAATGTATTTTCAAGAATTTTTTTTTTTTTTGACAATACAAACTCCAGATGTGTTTCCATCATCTGGATTTCTTACAACTCCTTAAAAAAATATGCAGTGGTCCCAAACAGGAAATTGCAATTTTAAATACAATCTTAGGTTATGAAAATGTAAATGTTAGTTTTCTTTCCTGTGTTCTCTCACACCAATTATTTCTATATAAGGAAAATGGCAAAATTGTGATGAAAAAATTACTTTTCTTTATAATTTTCTCAGGAGTTAGTAGTGGCTGTTATTGTCTAGTTACCAGGGTGGCTTTTTTAATTGTAATTTTAATTGTAATTTTAATTGTATCATACAAAGTACTTATAAACCTGCTTTGGTATATCAGGCTTGCTGCAGAACTTTTAACCTGTTTAGTTGATGAGGAAACATAAAACACTTTAAACTACTTTCTGAGTCAGAAACATCTTTCTTGGGTGTCTTTCATGCTACCAGTTGTGCACATTGACTGCTGCTTCATTTCTCACACTCAACAAAACACACTAGCTTTAATAGATTTTGGGAATCAAATGCTGTTGTGCTTTCCTCAAAATGAAATTTTTTTTGCATTGAATGTAAGGCATTTGAAGGAAAGTCTTTCTTGAATATTTTAGGAATACACACTGGGAGATTATGTGAATATCAAATAGAAATAATATGATTTTTAAAATTTTTATAGATTTTTTTCAAAGCAAAAGATATTTTAGAACAGTTTTATAAGTAATTTCTTAGATCTCAAAGTTCCTTGTAAAGTCATGGTAGAGCTCTATCTATTGATTTGCAATAACTAAACGTGTGAATTTCAATTAAAGCCTTTTATTTACTAAATTTAAAGAACTATTTAATTCCTAAATAGTTATTTCCCTAAATAGATATTTTCTTTCTACCAAAATCTCTCAATGGAGTTGAAAGTAACTTCACAGCAAGACTGTGACAGAGTTANTTTTTTTTTTTTTTTTTTTTTTTTTTTAGTCATTGGATTTTAACAAATTAAGAGTTTAATACCCACTTTGAGGTCAGAAAGGTACAGAGGACATTCCCTATAGAAGTGTCTTGAAGACTGAGGAATATCTAAGTAGATTTTTTCACACCCCCTTCTCTTCCAAACTTCCTGCTGCTCCACTACCCCTGTGCCATCCATGCAGGAAAGCTGCTGCGCTCCTCCTATGGTAGGGAAGTGAGCTGGATTTGTTTTCAGTCTTTGACATTTTACTTCAGAAGAAGCAGAAGAGGCAGACATGGAGCTGAAGATAATTCTACATTGGTGACTATTTTAATAGATTTGTTGCATTCCTCACAGAATTTGCTTTCCTTATATGTATATTTTCTCTCATGTTAGTAACTTCTGCCTTCCTTCCACCATCCACTTTTACTCTCACTGCAGAAGTTTTATGTGTCTTTTTCCCAATAAAAACTGGCTGTTCAGCAGCCTTTGAGCTTGTCATCATAGATTTAAAAGGCAAAATTTACTGGCTTGTTTTCTCTTTACTTCTTTGGCATTGTCTATGTGCAGCTGGTTCCTGCAGATGTTTTCTGAACAGATCTGGTGACTTCTACAACCTTGCAAATATCAGTGTTACCAATTTCTGCTTTGCTTAGAGCTGCATGAGGCAAGATACATATGTCCTTCACAAGATCTGGCTGTACTCCTTGCTTTAAATATAAACTTCACCTCGTTTTAAAGATACATTTTTTCTTAGCAGCAGAGTAAGAAAACATGTATCTGCTATTGATGCTAGAATGGCCTTTCTAATGTGAAAACCATAGTTTCAAACAATCTGTGTGATCCATTCACAGACCAGACATGCTTTCAAATTACCTTAGGATAATTTTATACTGCATCGATTTGCAGCTGAACTTCTCAACTTTTTTTTAAATTTAATTTTAATTCTTTACCCTCTGTGTCTTTTTGTGTTATTCCTTGTTGTCTATTTCCTTTTTCAGCTTTCTCTATGTAATTACTTTCAAATGAACCTTTCTTCACATGAATATCTTTAATGTGTCCTTTCCTCTTCTGACTGAGGGTTCCCACCTTCTGGAAAGTATTTTTTGTACACCACATCTGCCAAGTGCTTCACCTTTTGAGCTTCTGAAGGAAAGCATGTTAGGAGAAGAGAAATGCTCCTGAAAAACACCCTTTATTCTGTTATACCCATTCATTTGTTAGTGGCTGATTATGGAAGAATATAGTATATGGAGTATGAGTAAGGGGATAAGTAAGGATATAAGTATACTGATAAGTATAGGAACCAACGGCCATATATTCAGTAGTTGATATCTCTCTAGGCAACCTTGTACATATTTCTAAGCATTGTAAAGCAAATTGTAGAAAGTGGAGTTTGGTCCTTGGCTGCGAAGAGCTTTACTGGCTGGAGTATGTCTCCTAAGGGATGCTAATATCCTCAAATCCTGAACAGTGTAAAAATCCTAAAATCCTTCAGTGTTAGAGTATTTGCTTTTCATTATTTGGGTTTTGTTTCAAAATAGTGAGACTCTTGCTAGTGATGACAGGCCATGTCTCCTAGCTTTAGAACAGAACTGTTCTACCACTGGTGGTCCACTTAAAAGAGAAACTAGTAGGGAGCCAGCCTAAAGCCCATTGCTTTCCTTACATTTCAGAGATTCTTACTTTTGGGGGACAGTGTTTGATCTAAACCTTGCAGGAAAGAAAAGGCATTTCAAATGCTGACTTGAATGTCCCAGGAAAGATCAAAGATGCCACTGGTGAAAGTGGACAGTTCTGGTAGTTTCAGTCTTTGATCCCATATGTAGAGAAGCCAATGCTACCTCCAGAAATCAATGCTTTCTTCAGACTGACTGCTCTTATAAATTAACAAGAGGGAGAGAATGACATTGGATTTGTTACTAATTATCTTTGGCTTTTGTCTTCTATTTTTATGATATAGCATGTAGCTTTAAAAAATCTTACAAAGAAATTGCTATTTTCATCCATAAAAATATATGATTTTCATAGAGGGGAGCATGGAAGGGGTAACATGAAATAGGGAAGGAAAAGGAAGACACAAGTCTGCTTTTTATGCCTTTAGTTTGGGAAACTGGTCCTAAGTGAGATGCTGCAAGACTACTGTATCTGTATGGCACCAATTGTATTAAAGAGATTGTGTTCTCAGTGTGTGGAGAACTCTGCTCAGAAAAATTATGTTAGATTTCTTGAGCTATTCCATATGGGCTTTGCCTGATTTGGATTTTGTCATTTTTAAAAATGGTATTTTAAATTGCTTTCTTTACTTCTAGAAACATGGATTTTAAGAGGGTGCTTACAACTAGTCTAGGATTTGATATGACAGATATTTATATTTAATGCATAGCAAAACACAAAATACACTTAACCTTTATTCAGTTGCATTGTAAATGTATTCTACTTTCTTTCAACTGAAGTGAATTATATTAATAACTTGTTATTGTTAAAATGTCAAGAGTATTTTCCTTCTCTTTGAATTATCATTTCTTTGCTCAGGGTATTGGGTTTTGCTTATCGCTCCTGACACAGAAAGGAAGAAATGTAATCTTACGTGAAATGTTCAGACTTCTCCTGAATAGGTGGGTTATTTCTTTTAGATTACCTCGAGTAATAGCTACAGAGCTGACATACAGAATGTGGAAGGAGACAGGAACTAGATAATGCACTGAAACTGAAACGCTTCCTTGTTTAAAGATATGGTCTCCCTGGGACTAATAGAGTGATGAACACGACATGTCAGGCATTGCTGTATGTGGCACTTCTTTTTATTTTCACCAAACTGATTTTGAGTATGTAGCTTTTATTTCACTGTGACATTTTCAAAATAATTTACATTCACCTAGCAGAGTTGAAGTATACCTGTTTGGGGATGAAATTGGAGAAGTTCAGGAAGAAAAGCATACCACAAGGAGTGTTGAATTTCACTCCATCTCTGCAGCTGATGAAAAATATTCACTCTAAAGTATCTGGGTAATCAGATAGACTTTAAATGGTTCTCCCCTCTCACCACTTCAGAAACAGGTCATTCTACCTCTAAAAGGAAAGCTACATTGTGCAAAATATGTTAATCCACTGTCAGTCTAGAAGAGTTGAGGTCTGTGTGGATTTTGTGGTCAAGAATTTTTCAACCTGATTTACAAAGTGAATAGAAACGTGAAATTAAACCTCTGAAAAATGGTATTGTTCATAACCAGAAATATATGAGATACTCCTTCTAATGGCATTACTCCAGCAAGAAAAAAAATTCAAATGGCTGTCTTCATCAAAAACTCTGCTTGTTTCAAAGATGGATGTAAGGTTTCACTTTAAATTATTGTACTTCCTCCCAGCTTCAAAGAAAGTAGTATGGCTTTATATTTCACCAGCAAGAGCAACCTGCATACAATGCTGGCAGAATTTTCCTTTCAATAGAGTTGGTTTAAGCTGACATATGTATATTTTTACATTCTCATTTTCAAATTAATTTAAACTTTCCAACAGCTGCTACTGATTAATTTATAAAACTAGCAGTGAAAGAGCAAGGTCCAGGGTAACCTTATTTCTGTGTATTTTTCTTTAAAATAATCATTTGGCCCAATAGTTTTAGTAATAATTTTTTTTTTCCAGATGCAGTGTTTTGTTTAAATATTTATTAGCTCTTTTTAACATTTATCAAATTGAAGCACAGTGTACAAAACCCAGGGTCATGGTAATCCCTATCACACCTACAGCCTGGGTGGAGAAGGGATTGAGAACAGTCCTGTGAAGAAAGGCTTGGGGATGATGGTTGATGGAAAACTCAACAACCCTGGCCATGTGCACTCACAGCCCAGAAAGCCAAACCTGTCCTGGCTGCATCCAAAGCAGTGTGGGCAGCAGGGGAGGGAGAGATTCTGCCCCTCTGCCCTCCTCTGGTGAGACCTCCTGCCCCTGGAATCCTGCACCCAGCTCTGGGCTCCCCAGCACAGGAAGGACATGGACCTGCTGGAACAAGTCCAGAGGAGGCCATGAAGTTGCTCAGAGGACTGAAGCACATCTCCTACAGGGCCAGGCTGGGACAATTGGGGCCGGTCAGTCTGGAGAAGAGAAGGTTGCATGGAGAGCTCACAGCAACCTCCCAGTGACAGAAAGGGGACTATAGGGAAGCTGGAGGAGGACCCTTTATCAGGATCTGCAGTGACAGGACAAGGAGTAATGAATTGAAAGAGGCTAGATATTAGGCCTCTAGATATTAGGAGGAAATTCTTCACTGTGAGGGTGGTGAGGCATTGAAACAGGTTGCCCAGGGAAGTTGTGGATGCCCCAGCCCTGGCAGTGTGCAATAAGGCTTTAAAATCAATCCATTCTAGTGGGAGATATCCCTACCCTTCACAGTGGGGGTTGGGATCTCTGTGGTCCCATCCAATCCTTAACATTCCATAATTTTGGCAATGAAAATAACATAAAAGTAAATCTTAGTTTTAGTATCTAAATCTTACAGTGATGCCAGAAATTTTCATGACTGACTTATCTATAAGTAGTTTGCATATATTTTAACAGTAGTGGTGTGATTTCTTTTGTGACTTTAAATTCTGAAGAAATATTGTCCTGTTTAATATCAATCTCATCAAATCTCTCTTTCTTTTCATTTTTATTACCTTATAGCTTCAAAATTAAAATTATAAATGGGAATACCATTGAGAATTGGGGAAAGCACCACTCAAACCTCATGCTGCTGCACCCACAGAAAAAAATAAGTAAACAAACAAAAAAAGGAAACAAAAAAGGATGTCTTTTATTTTAAAATCACTGTCATGTATTGTTCTATGCCAGACCAGGAGTTTAGAGTAAAGCCTGGATTTGCATATTGCAGAGTCTGGAGGAACTTCTGAGGGTAATCTCATTTTTTAACTTCCAGGCATGCTTCCTATTTCCTTAACAGAAATGCTAAATTATGAAATAAATTTACTCTGCAGAAAATTTGTCCTGGGTGTCTGACATTTGTAAATTTTACTGGATTCCTGTGAGATGTAGAACTTATTGCAGAGAGTCACTGTTTTTAATAATATCTATTGTCAAGGAGAGATTTTTTTTTTTTAAGTGTACTCACAATTTATCTCCCCTACCCAGCCCATGGAAAGGAGTGAACTGAATATGTTCTGGAGACTGTTGTTCTTAGTGTGATTGGAAAGGGATAATAAGAAGCATTTAACCATTCTTAAATTGTATTTCAGAGAACAATTACTTGTCAGTGAATGTGTCTTGAAGAGAAAGCATGCAAACAGCAACTGATTCCATCATCTTGTCTACAGCTATGTAGAATAACTCCCCTTATTGGTGAGCCAGTGTGATCAACAAATTAGTCCTGAGATTTGTGTTTCCTCAAGAGCTTCCCAAATTAATGGACCAAGATGTTATTAAGGGCATATTTATACTGTGTTTAAATCCTCTTTATAATGGCATAATTTGAAGTTAAAGATTTTAACTTTATCCAATCCAACTGTTAATGAGTTGGATTTTTTCCTAAGATCAAGCGCTTGCATGAATATAAACACAGAACAGTCTTGCATTCTTCTTTCCACCCAATAAAAAGCATCACCTTTTGAGCTTAAAAACAAAAAGAAAACATATAGCTACATTCCTAAAATGGTTTGTAAATAAAAGCAAGCTTCCATCTATTATCTACTTATAAGAATTAGCTTTTTCTTATTGTGTTTATTTTTATTTAATGTCTCAGAAAAAAGTAATTTGCTTGTGGGATAGAGCTGTTGGAGCAAAATTCTTGCTTAACCTGTCATAAAATGTCTTAGTGAGTAGTTAGGCAGCCCAAAAGAGTACAGTTTTTGTAAAAATGTATATGTTTTGTAGAAACTAGTTTTGAAATGAACAGCTGTGCTACCTACAGCATGGGCCAAGCACTTGGCCCTGAGATTGTTTTGAGAACACCAGGAGATTCTTTATAACATCCACTGATGTTTACAGAGGTTAGCCAATCTGATGCTAGTACAGGGCTCTGCCTTATCAATATGCTCTGGAAGTTTTGGACAGATGGACATTGCTGTCTGGCTTGCTTGCCTGCATGTATGCTTGCTGCTTCTCTGCTCCTGCATATAGATCTTAATATATCATCATATTAAGCCTGCTGATTCATGGAGTCCATGTAACGCTATTGCCCCAATCAGGGGCTGAATTCTGCTACACAGCTGTCTAGACATTCCACATATTAAATAGCAAAGAACTGAAGCCTGGGAATTACTTAATACAACTGCTTGAGTGGAAAGTCTTGTGTTTTATATATGGGACCAAGAGCCATAAAACCCTGGACTCTGGTCCCCTTTTTGATGCTGAATGACCTTAATAATTCTTTGCACTTACATAGTACTTGGCAAACATTATTAATTTAAACTTCACAGAGTCCCCGTGAGGTAAAAGAGGTGTAAATTATCTGACTTTTTCAAGTGTGAGAATTGAGGCTTGTAGAGGTTATGCTCTGCAATAAAACAAGTTCAGAAAGAGGGTGGAAACCCAGGTCACTTGGCACTTACTCCTGCTCTTAATCTGCTGGAGTACTGCTTAAAGCCTCAGTTCCTTAGCCTAGCACATGGGGTTAATGCTGCTTTCCAGGCTCTAGATGCTCATGCTGAACGGCGTGCCAGGGAGATAAAGAAGATACACATCTGTGGTGTCTGTCTTCTATGGAAGGTACCACTGACCTGCTTTGAATTCTTAGGAAATTCCTTGTAGGCAAGGACGAGCAATTCTAGCCCAGAAGAAGGCAATGAAATTATGTTTTATTTTAACAGATGTTGAAAATCCAAGAGAGGTTGTGACAAATGCACTTGCAGTGGATGCAGAGCGGGGCAGTAAATTGACTCACAAGGACCTGGGGCTGTCTTTTTACTCACTGGATGTGTCTGAGGCAGGCACTCATCATTCTTGAGCCTCAGATCTCTTTTTGCATGTTCTTAATTTGCTTTTAAGCCGTGCTGTGCTGCCATAACATGAACTGAGGAAATGTTGGATTTTGGTCTGGTGTTTCATGGCTTTCAGATTAATCTGACTGAATTTCCAGTGCAGAAGTGGGGTTTGGTTTTTTTTTTAGGTTTTTTTTTGTTTGTTTGTTTTTTAACCTGAAGCTTTTACTTATTTGCTCGCTGTCCCTAAGACAAAATTCCTGAAATCAGAAGACAAGATGACATTATATGAGTGTGTAACCAATTATTATTTCCGGCATTTACATCTGGGGAAGGTGTCTGTGGGTAGCAAATTTCCAAAAGGGGCAACATATGAACCCTCCCTGAGCCTTCCTGCTCATACACTGTGAGGTTTTCCACTCCTGAGCTTCATTTGAAGGCACTGTGGAGCAGGAAGGAGAAATTTTAATTTACCTTTCTGATAGGTCCTGAGTGCCAGGTACAGAACAACAGGTGCAATGGTACATTTAATTTATGTGATCTTCACCAGCCTGCCACAGTGCCCTGAGTGCACCATTCTAAAATCATGTGTCTGTTCCTCACAGTGTATATAGGCTGACCCTGGATCACAATGTTTTCCCTACTCAAACTACAATTTTCTTTCTGAAGAGACATTTTGCAATGACAAAATATGCTACCCCTTTGCGGGATTCAATAAAGCACTGTTGTTTCTTCCTATGATTTTATTTTTTTTAAACGTTTTTTCACCTTATGGTGCTTTTCTTCCCCTGTTTTTGTTGTTTTGAAGGTTTGTTTTGTTTTCCCCAAATTAAGGGTATTTCCTTTTGTATATGTGGTTTTATTTGCTATCCATCCCAACATTTCTTATATGTCACCTATTCATAATAATTCTGATTTAGTGAACTATTCTTCATACAAGTGTGCTTTCCTTTGTATTTTTCAGAGCCTTCTGTTTTCTCAGTTTTCCAGTAAATTATTTTTTTTTCTCTGTATTACTTTACATGCTGTAATTGCTTTGCTATCTATAAAATAAAGGTAGGCTTAGTTTACTCCTTTCATCACTGCCAGAACCTCAGTGAATGAACTGCAGTTCCTCTCATTACCATAGCTTTGTTCTGCTTTGTTCTAGTGATAATTGCCCTTGTCATTCTCTTGTAACATTTGCTGTGAAAACTTGTGTTTAAAAACAGAGAGAAAGTAATATGTGGTGTTGGAGAGAGATTAATTAGGCAGAATATTTTGCAAAATGAGTTGATAAAGAAATGTTTGTATTTCACATCATTAAATAACTGAGTCAGAATTGATTATGTAAACAGCAGCACACATGGAGGAAAGCCTAAACTGCTTTACTGCAGCAGACACAGTAAGAATATGGCTGAGATGGTTTGCATTGTTGATCCATGGCATCCTTTTGGTCAAGGGAAGACAAATAAAAGTTCTGAAGTGTCTATCTGCCTTTAAACATTTTTTCCCTCTCTCTCCCTCTCTCTCTCTCTCTTTGGTCTCCTTTGCCTTTCTTCCTTACAGCCTAATCTCCCTGTTCTTACACCTAAGAATTATTTTTGTAAGATGTTATACTGCTTTTTAAACCATGTCTTTATGAACCCCTAACCCCATTCCCAAAGGCAGTGAAGGAAACTTATTGCTCACTGTGACCAAATTAGTAAGCAAGTTTGAAGTTATAGTCTGCTTTATGCTGTTGGAAGGCTCACTAGCACAGTCAAAACTGGTTTCTAGGACCTTACAGCCAAATAATTTTGGTGAAGTCAGCTAACACTTGAAATGGAATCCCTTTTTTTATGAGAAATATGTGTGAAGTGACCAATTGAAATACAAATAATAATAAAAAAAGAGATTCAGCTTCATGAATATGTACAAATTGTTTCCCTATTTCTGGGATGTTTAGTCAAGCTGCAGGTTTTTTTTAAATATCCTTCAGTAAACACAGACTTCACTGCTCCTCATTCAGCATTATTTCTGTCCTGGGAGTCTTCCAAAGGAAACTAAAGATTTGGCAAGGCTGGAAGCTTATACAGAAGACTGTTTATTGTAGGGGAATTTGAAAGATAAACTTGTCATCAAGGAAACTAAGGTTACCAGGTGAAAATGAAAGATAATATTACTGTATAAGAGGACCAGTGATGGGAGGTGTTCCAAAACAGTGGAACAAATCTGGGAAAATGCCTGAGACGGAGGCCAGAGAGATAGCTCCAGGGGCAGTGGGTGGGTGTTTCTCTGGTTCTGTGTCTCTAAAAACATTGCGATGGAGCTACCCTGTGTCTGAGATGTAGCTCTGCACTTTAAGTTGCAATTTTTTAATAAAACTCAGATGAGTGCATTTTTAAGGGGACCAGGTTGCTGAAATCCAGGTCTCACTTCGACACTTGTAGATATAGTGGAACTGATACAGGTGGAAAGGTAAAGGTGATCCGTTCTTGGAGGACGGCACAACAGTTTTTCAAAAGACTCATACCAGGCTGTTGGTAGAGCAAGGGAATGTTTGAAGATGTAAAAATCCTAGAGACCGCAGATGTGGTCCTGTCTCCAGCAGTGTCTCCAAGTCTCTATCCATTACAGCAGAGAGTAGCAGCTGCTGTCACCACAGGGTGCTTACTCAGTTCATATGGAGGGGTGTGGCAAGCCACAACATATTTTTTAATCTTGGTCTCTCCAGTAGAACGTA